>OX637532.1:101814019-101824019 GCA_951800035.1 Linnaemya tessellans | reverse complement strand
CAATTAAAATGCCTGTTCAATTTAGAATCCGTAACGAAAGAATCAAGCTCTGCCTTAAAAACTCTGCAACGTGGAATTAATTCGTTTTTAACCGCGATGTCAATGTACGAAATCGATACATCGAATTGGGACCCTATTATTGTATTTATTTGTATGCAAAGATTGCCTTCGAATACAATCGCTTTATGGGAACATACAATCAAGGATAAAAGTATCATATCTTTGTGGAGGGACTTAGATTCATTCTTACCCGAAAGAATTCAAACGTTAGATTGTATACGTGATCTAACTAGTTCGGATAATGAAAAGAAAGCCTCAGATCGAAAAATAAAAGCTCATGTTTCGACTAGAAGCTCATCGGTCTCGTGCGTGCTGTGTCCTAAACAAAATCATTTGTTGCGATTTTGCCGTCGTTTTAAAAATATGTCGGTTTCTGAAAGATTTTCAAATATTAAAAAGTTTCGTTGCTGTGTGAATTGCCTTTCGAAGTCACATGAAGTTAAAGATTGTACAAGTGAACATCTTTGCTTCAAATGCAATCAGAAGCACCATACCATGCTTCATAGGGAAGTTGGTGTAAATAATTCTACTGAAACCGCTTTGCCAACTAGATCCAATGCTAATTCTGTTTCCCGCTCTGCGGAATCTGATTCACAGAGGCCGTCGACATCGGCTGCGGCTCATTCGAATTCTAATCGACAAGTTTTTCATTCATCACAGAACTCGTCTGTATTGTTAGGAACTGCTATGGTCTCCATTATTTGCCATGATACCACGTATCCAACAAGGGCCTTAATAGATCCAGCATCTGAAGCATCATTTATTTCTGAACACTTGCGAAATCAATTGCGACTTCCGTCACATTCTACGAATGTAAAGATTTCCGGTGTTAACAGAGAAGCTTCTATAACTTCACGAAAAATTTGTACAATTAGAGTGGGGTCGCCTTTAGATCGAAAAATTAATCTGGAGACTTGCGCTCTAGTGTTACCCGCCATATCAGGTAATTTACCATCGTTTAGTTGTCCTTCGGATATTAACAATAGATTACCAAATTTGAAATTAGCAGATTGTAATTTCTACCAAAGTAGGTCGGTAGATCTGCTCCTTGGGGCAGATTTGTACCCTCAAATAATTCTGAATGAAGTTCGTCGCAATATTTGCGGCTCGTTAATGGCTCAAAAAACTGTATTTGGGTGGATTTTAACGGGTCCAATTGACACTTCTACAAAAAAGTATATTAATGTTTTTTCCACTGCTGTAACATTTTCTCATGAAGATAATCTGAATCAGAATCTGTTGAAATTTTGGGAGCTGGAAGAGACTCCAAAAAGAAAAATTTTATCGCCTTCAGATAAAATGTGTGAAGAAATCTATAAGAAGACCACGTCTCGGGATTCCACTGGTAGATATATTGTATCACTACCTTTTAAATCCGAATATCCTAGTGAAATATGTCTGGGAGTATCAAAATCTAGTGCATTTAAACAATTATTGAGAGTGGAATCGTCCCTATCTAAAAAACCGGAAATTAAAAGCATGTATGACGATGTTATAGAAGATTATTTACAATCGGATCATATGCGAGTTGTGAGATCCTATAATCAAGCCGTTACGAAATCATGCTATTTGCCACATCACCCAGTGATTAAACCGGAAAGAAAAACAACTAAACTTAGAGTTGTTTTTAATGCCTCGAATAAGACTTCAAATGGGAACAGCTTAAATGATTGTCTTTTTATAGGACCTACATTGCAGGCTGATCTGGTAAATTTAATTTTACGTTGGAGATTATTTAGGTTTGTCTTTAATTGTGACATTACAAAAATGTATAGGCAAATTCGTGTCCATTCGTCCCATACTCCGTATCAACGAATCCTTTATAGATCCTCGGAAGGTAAAGTGACTGACTACGAGTTACAAACAGTAACTTTTGGAGTGAATTGCGCGCCTTATTGAGCAATAAGGACCTTGTTGCAATTGGCGGAGGATTGTGAGGAGGAATTTCCATTGGCTGCAGAAATTCTAAGGAAGGGCATGTACGTGGATGATGTACTGACTGGCGCTCATGAAGTATCTGTGGCGATTATGGCTAGGGATCAATTAACTGCCGCCTTGTTATCTGCTGGGTTCGACTTAAGAAAATGGACAGCTAATGACATCTCAATTTTGAAAGGTTTGCCTATAGATCATTTGGTTGACTCAAAAGTTTTCGCTTTTGAGGAATCTAGCTGTTCAAAGACTTTATGTATTTTTTGGAATGCTCAGCTAGATTCGTTTTTTTTTCAAAGTTCTTCTATTAGAGGCGAAGGTGGGTTATACGCAAAGAGAAGTATTATCTAGTATAGCTAAGTTTTTTGACCCGGTTGGTTGGTTAAGTCCGGTCATTATTCAAGCAAAAATTATAATGCAACGCATTTGGCTTGATAACATTGATTGGGATGATTTTCTTCCGTCTTCAACAGAAAAAGAGTGGTTAAAGTTTGTTGAATCTTTTAATCTAATTAATTTTATTCAAGTGCCAAGGTGGGTTAATTATTATAAAGATGCCACAACTGAAATTCATGTTTTTTCGGATGCCTCGGAAAAAGCATACGCGGGGGCAATATATATTCGTATAGAATCCGCATCGGGAGAGATTTATACTCATTTGTTGGCTTCCAAAACTAAAGTAGCGCCAATTAAATCAATATCTCTACCCCGTCTTGAATTATGCGGGGCGGTCTTAGCATCAGATCTACTAAAAAATATCCTCCGAGAAATAGAAATCGGAATTTCAAAAGTATACTGTTGGACCGATTCAACCATCGTTTTAGCGTGGTTGCGTAAAACGCCATCTTCATGGACTACGTTTGTAGCGAATAGGGTGTGCCGCATACAAGAGAACACTGGCAATCATAATTGGTTTCACGTTCGGTCAGAAGATAATCCTGCCGACTTAAGCAGCCGGGGGGTTGATCCGCTCATTTTATCGAAAAGTGAACTCTGGTGGCACGGCCCGTCATAGCTGGCTAAAAACAAAAGCCAGTGGTATCAACATAATTTTGAAAATTTGGACACAGACATTGAAAGTCGCAAAATAAAGGTTTATGCTTCATTCTTTTCGAAATTTGAAGATATTTTGGACAGATTTTCATCACTTGATAGAGCTTTACGAGTTATATCATACATTTTTCGATTTTTTCACTCGACTCATAAGTCACACAAAGGACAGTTCCACTATGAATCTGTGCTCATATCTACTGAGGAACTTAATAAAGTCAAATTACGTTTGGCTATTGTTGCTCAAAAAGCCTTTTTTCCTAATGAATATAAAGGTTTATTGAAGAAAGAGCCTTTATCATCAAAAAGTTCACTCTTACCCTTAAATCCGTTTTTAGATGAACAACAAGTAATGAGGTTGAATGGTCGATTGGTAAAATCTTCCTCATTATCCTATCAAGAACAGTACCCCATTATTCTACCGTATGGCTGTCGTTTTGCTAAGCTTATGGCAGAGTTCATACATTTGGTTACCATTCACGGTGGTAATCAACTCATGCTGAGGGTCTATCGATGCGAATACTGGGTACCGCGCTTACGAATAATGATTCGTGCGGTAATTCATAACTGCAAACGTTGTATCATTGATCGACAACGTACATGTAGTCAGATAATGGCTGCACTTCCCTCTGAACGTACAACTATTGATAGACCATTTACTAACACGGGAGTTGATTTCGCTGGCCCTTTCGACATAAAAAGTTACAATAATAAATCTTGTAAAATTACAAAGGGTTATGTCTGTATTTTCGTGTGCTTTTCTACGAAAGCAATCCATTTAGAAGCCGCATCAGATTTATCAACCGACACATTTTTGGCCGCGTTCAATAGATTCATTTCTAGAAGAGGTTGTCCTCATACCATGTTCTCGGACAATGGTACTAATTTTGTTGGAGCCTCAAATGAGCTGGCAAGGGATTTTCAAACGTTCCTAAAAGAATGCCAGGCTAGAATGTGTTCAAGCTTTGGATATAAAGATTTGATTTGGCGTTTTAATCCTGCGGGTGCTCCTCATATGGGTGGCCTCTGGGAAGCTGGAGTTAAAAGTTTTAAACTTCACTTCAGAAAAGAGGTTCAAAATTCGCGCTACACTTTTGAAGAGCTATCTACGGTTTTGGCAAGAATAGAGGCGTGTCTCAATTCGCGTCCTTTATGCCCTATGCCCGATAAGCCTGGTGAGCCAGTTGCTTTAACGCCAGGGCATTTTTTAATTGGGTCAGCCATTCTGGCTCCGCCGGAACAGACAATTTACGATTCCCCAATCAGTATTGTGAATCGGTATAGAAAAGTCAAAGCGCTGATTCATCAATTTTGTAAGAGATGGAAAGAGGAATATCTGATCGAATTGCACAAAAGATATAAATGGAAACATCCTCAAAGGGATGTTGAAATTAATGACTTAGTCGTAATAAAAAACGAGCAATTGCCTGCTACATCGTGGAAATTAGGAATAATAACAGGTATTCTTGCCGGCACTGATGGTCATGTTCGGGTCGTACAGGTACGCACGCAAAGTGGTATAATTACTCGTCCAATAACCAAGCTTGTTGTTTTGTACAAATATTAATTTAATACACCTTTTTTGCAATTTACTTTTATTAACCTCACTTTTTCTTAGAAGTCATGAGTGCTCCAATAAACAATTTTTCCGACGCCTTCGAAGACGGTCTGTTGGATTATGACGAGGCGATGGAAACTGCTATTCCAATGGTGTCTGGGGAGAATTTGACTAATTCACCGCCGGCAGTTGTTCCCGCCATTCCGGCCTCATCATCGTTGCCGATTGAGATGACCGCAACCAATTTAAATCCAGAATTGTCGGTGATTCCCCCTAAAAATAACACAACCGGGAAGCAAGTGGAATTGCCCAATTTGAGTGAGGTAGTTCGGGCTCATGACGCTAGTGCAAACACGGTGACGGCTTCAGCCATATCAAAAAGGAGGTTTAACTGTCCGATATGTGCCAAAAACCACCCGTTACGTTATTGCTATAAATTTCGCGACATGAGCCTTGAACGAAAGCTCCGAATGGCGGCAGTGCATCGGGTTTGCTTCCGCTGTTTGTCAACGACTCATGTAGGTAAGGAATGTACGAGCAATTTCAATTGCAAATTTTGCAAACAAGCACATCATTCTTATCTACATGAGCACAAACAACGCGTATCGAAGCCTAAGCATAAGAAACGTGAAACGCTACCCAGTATGGCCATTCGTCAAGCTATTGCACTGTCACCTACTCTTCGGCTAAATGTGCGTTCCAATCGGTTGAAAATACCGATTCGGTCTGTGTTGGATTCGTGCTGTCAACACAGCTACATATGCCCAGAGCTTATTAAAAAGCTAAAATTCCCCCTGCTGGAAATCAACGGTGATCGTTTCTGCCGAATAGAAGTGGAATCAATATATGATCCGGCTCAACGGATTTCGATCACCGCGAAAATCCAGAAAATGGTGGGCATCAAAACGCCGTCTTCGTCGGTTCCCGACACAATTTTAGACGCTTTCGCGGGGACGCAATTAGCCGACCCCAATTTTAATCACTCTTCGAATGTCGCGTTAGTGTTAGGGCCCGAAGTCGTGCCGCTAATTTTAAAAAATCGGATCCAATCCAGTCCGGGGCTGCCACTTGCCCAATATACCATATTTGGATGGGTTGTTTCAGGGGTATCGTGACAAATTATTATTTTTTTTTTTTGTAAAGTGGATCAGTAAGGATCCCTGTTGATTTTATTAAATAAATAAATAAAGTAGTTGAGCCATGAGAGGACTCCTGTTGCGATTATATATATATATATATATATATATATATATATATATATATATGCATATATATATATATATATATATATATATGCATATATATATATATATATATATATATATATATATATATATGCATATATATATATATATATATATATATATATGCATATATATATATATATATATGCATATATATATATATATATATATATATATATATATATATATATATATATATGCATATATATATATATATATATATATATATATATATGCATATATATATATATATATATATATATATATTTTTATTCAACACATTGTTGTCACAATACTAATATATAAATGAAATTTATTTGTTGGTGGTTAAGCAATGTCTATATGCATTTCATTGGTGCTTTACCAAATCATCAGTAGACTTTAACCACAGTTTTGAAAAGTTAAAAACCTCTTATCTTATGCATATACTTCCGAAAACCATCTGAGAATTCACAACTTGTAAATTACAAACTATTTTCAAAAATAACAACAGAACAAGAACATAGGCTTGCAACTCATTCAAAACTAAACCAACAAATAAAGTATGTTCGATACGAATCTATTTTATTTTTCTACACCTTTATACAATCAGAAATCCATTGGATAACAAGAAAAGTATTTATAAGGCAAAATGAAAAATAAAATCTAAATCAAACTGTTATGAAGTTTTTTTATTCAACACATTGTTGTCACAATACTAATATATAAATGAAATTTATTTGTTGGTGGTTAAGCAATGTCTATATGCATTTCATTGGTGCTTTACCAAATCGTCAGTAGACTTTAACCACAGTTTTGAAAAGTTAAAAACCTCTTATTTTATGCATATACTTCCGAAAACCAGCCTATGTTCTTGTTCTGTTGTTATTTTTGAAAATAGTTTGTAATTTACAAGTTGTGAATTCTCAGATGGTTTTCGGAAGTATATGCATAAGATAAGAGGTTTTTAACTTTTCAAAACTGTGGTTAAAGTCTACTGACGATTTGGTAAAGCACCAATGAAATGCATATAGACATTGCTTAACCACCAACAAATAAATTTCATTTATATATTAGTATTGTGACAACAATGTGTTGAATAAAAAAACTTCATAACAGTTTGATTTAGATTTTATTTTTCATTTTGCCTTATAAATACTTTTCTTGTTATCCAATGGATTTCTGATTGTATAAAGGTGTAGAAAAATAAAATAGATTCGTATCGAACATACTTTATTTGTTGGTTTAGTTTTGAATGAGTTGCAAGCCTATGTTCTTGTTCTGTTGTTGTTTTTGAAAATAGTTTGTAATTTACAAGTTGTGAATTCTCAGATGGTTTTCGGAAGTATATGCATAAGATAAGAGGTTTTTAACTTTTCAAAACTGTGGTTAAAGTCTACTGACGATTTGGTAAAGCACCAATGAAATGCATATAGACATTGCTTAACCACCAACAAATAAATTTCATTTATATATTAGTATTGTGACAACAAATTTCATTTATATATTAGTATTGTGACAACAATGTGTTGAATAAAAAAACTTCATAACAGTTTGATTTAGATTTTATTTTTCATTTTGCCTTATAAATACTTTTCTTGTTATCCAATGGATTTCTGATTGTATAAAGGTGTAGAAAAATAAAATAGATTCGTATCGAACATACTTTATTTGTTGGTTTAGTTTTGAATGAGTTGCAAGCCTATGTTCTTGTTCTGTTGTTATTTTTGAAAATAGTTTGTAATTTACAAGTTGTGAATTCTCAGATGGTTTCGGAAGTATATGCATAAGATTAGAGGTTTTTAACTTTTCAAAACTGTGGTTAAAGTCTACTGACGATTTGGTAAAGCACCAATGAAATGCATATAGACATTGCTTAACCACCAACAAATAAATTTCATTTATATATTATATATATATATATATATATATATATATATATATATATATATATATGCATATATATATATATATATATATATATATACATATATATATATATATATATATATATATATATATATATATATATATATATGTATTTTAGAATGATTGAGCTCGAGGTCGTTTTTTTAAAAAATCGTTATAATTTTTCTATTTTATTCGATATTTCGTCAACAATTTGTTGACATCATCAGGAATAACAATCGAAAATTAAAATTTTCTGTATAAATTGGTTTTGAAATATGACAAAAATTTTTCGAATATATCTATGTTTTCAAAAATATTAACATAAAAACAAAAGCATATATACAGGCTTTTATATATCTATACATGTATACATCAATACATACATGAACGTATACATATATGCATAAATGAACATACACAACTACATACAAACATATATGCACACACATAGAGAGAGATACAAACACATATGCATGTACATACACATATGCACATACACACACATATATATGAATACATATATATAAATAACTAACATAATTACAAATTAATATATTAACATATATACAAATTTACATACATATGTATACAACTAAACATTTACAATATTTAAACTATTCAATCAACATTACAACAAGGATAAGAACTGATTACAGAATAGTGTATATAAATAACATATAAAAATAATGATATGATATAAATATATATACACATGCGCATGCATACACATACACATATATACATATACATGTATACACGCATACACACACATACATACATACACATAAATACATACATACATACATACATAGGAATAAATTCTTTAACCAATTAACATAAATAAACAAAATTTTTTTTTTTTTTTTTTTATATAAAAAATTAAAATTTTACTAACTAAATACCTATAATTCTGTGCTAATTTTTCTGTGTCTGCCTTAAAATTTATTCTTTGTGATAAAGGTGTGCGAATTATTTCTAACATTTCTAACATTAAGCGCCGATTATAATTGTTATCTGTGTTTAATATTGAAACATTTTCAAAATCTGCAAAATGATAATTATGAAGGACTTAGAAGGATATTTTACTTTAGAGGAGTTTGTTGAATTCTTGTATTATGAAGAAAATCTGACTAATTCATATAGGAAAAAGGTAAATATAATACATAGAAATAAATTTGAGAAACTAGAAGAAATACAGTTAAAAGAATTAGATATAAAATTTAATAAGAAGTGGTTTGTCAATACTACTAATTTAGACATTCCTAAAGACATTCAGTGGATACTTTCACTTGGACAAAAACATGCTTTACCTGTTAAAAAAGGTAACATTCCTATTTTAAAAATGATTTCAGAGGGAGAAGATTTAGTACGAACTATTAATGGAAGAGAAGAACAAGAAATTGCTAGAAATAGACTAACTTCAATTATTGATAACAATTTAAATAAAATAATATTAACAAATAGAGATAAGTTTATATTAAACAAAGCAAGGAAAGCTGATCTTTTCTTAAAGAAAAATAATGATATACTTATTATAGATGCAGATAAAGGTAATGCTACTGTAGCGATTAATAAACATGATTATGATTCTAGGATGAATAATATTGTAGGAGATCGAACGAATTATAATATAATTAATAGAGACCCTACGACCAAATTTCAAAAGATCAACAATGAAATAGTTGAGGAATTGTTTAAAAAACATATTATCAATTGTAGTGAGAAGAATAAACTTAAGACAAATATTTCGGTAGCTCCTCGTTTATATGGATTACCAAAAATACATAAGGAGAATTTTCCATTGAGACCCATATGTTCTTTTATTAACTCTCCTTCATATGAATTGTGCAGATTTATTACAAATATTTTAAAAAATATTACGAAAGATTCTACTTTTAACATTAAAAATTCAATGGAATTTGTAGATAGAATCAGAGATCAGAATATATCTAATAATGAGAGTTTAATTTCTTTTGATGTGGTTTCTCTATTTCCTAGTATACCTATATCTTTTGCAATAAATACAATAAAAGAAAAATGGGATACAATCAAAGTATATACTAACATAAATAAAACTTTATTTTTACGTATGTTAAAATTTTGTATAGATGATAATAGATATTTCCAATATAATAACAAAATATATATACAACAAAAAGGTCTTCCAATGGGATCACCAGCATCACCAATTATAGCAGATATTGTAATGGAAGAATTATTACATAGAGCAATTCAAAAAGTTGATCTTAAACCCAGAATAATGACA
>OX637532.1:101681519-101809019 GCA_951800035.1 Linnaemya tessellans | reverse complement strand
TCTACTTGATTAAATATCACAGATTTTATTATATTTTTGGGTTTTCTTATTAATAGTTCTTTTATTGATTTCCACATTTCCTTCTGACCGGTTACATTTGTTATTTTATTGTTTATAAATTTATTTTTTTCATTTACAATTTTAACTTTATAGGTATTTCTTATTAATTTATAGTTGTCCCATGCTGCATTCGTATTCTCGAAAATAGCTTTTTGGTATTTATTTATTTTTTCACGTTTAAGCGTTTGGAGTTCATTATTAAACCATTTGTTAATATTAGTTTCATTTAATATCCGCTTCTTAGTAAATTTGTTTACTGTATTTTCATAACATTCATCAAAATAGCGAACATATTCATTTAAATTAATTATTTCATCACAGTTTAATATTGCATTGATTTCATTACTAAATCTTTCTCTCTCATATTTAGAAGTTTCAACTTCTTTAAAATCTTTTCTGGTATTGCTTGATTTATGACCCATAACAATGTCTATGCATTCGTGATCAGTTATTTTATTATTTATATTATTTTTAACCAATATTAAGTCATTATTTGTTATCACGTAGTCAATTATTGGTTTTTATTCCTTTGTTATTCTGGTGAAATTGGTTATTATTTGTTTGAGACCATAATCGTTTAAAATACTTTTCAATTTGTTCTTATAAAAATCTTTGCACCAATCTATATTGAAATCTCCAGCTACTAAGATGTCATAATTTTGTTCGCATTTGTCTTCCAGGAAGTTTTGAAAAATCTCACAAAATTCTGCCTTTGAACTGCTCGGTGATCTATATATTAATGCTATTATAAAAGATATTTGTTCACGTTTTGCAATATACGCGCTTATCCATAATTTGTGATCGATTTTAAGTTCTTTTAGTTTCTTTAAATGCCATTCTTTTTTAAAATATAAAGTAATACCACCAGTTTTTGAAGAATTCGAATATGTATTATAGTTGTCATAATATCTTAATTCAATTTCAGTTTCATCATTTTGATCGGTTAAATGAGTTTCTGTGAGCAAAATAAATTCTGGTTTAACGGCTTCGGCTACAATTTCTAATTGTGTAAAATTATTTATTAGTCCTTGTATATTTGTGTATATGCCATTTATATTCTGTGATTGTTAGATTGTTAAGCCAATTCTCTTCTTCTTCAGACCAAGTTTGTTCTGATAGACCGGACACTCTCTATTATATGTGCTGTGGTTTTCATCTAGTCCCAGGTTAAGTCTCGCGTTTTCCCTTATACAATTAACGCATTTATTTATTATTTCCTTTTTACATGCCTTGCTTCTGTGTTTAGCATGACATTTATAACAAGCTTCATCATTTTTACAATCAGTTGATTTGTGGTTATAACCCTGGCATTTATAACATTGCATAATATTTGTACCATCAAACACTCTGCATCTATCCCAACCTACATTTAGTCTCATGCTCGATATAGCTTTTGGATATGATTCAATATCAATTTTTAATTTCGCATTATATATTGTTCTATTGTATCTTTTTGTTTCATATATTTTTATGACTTCACTTTTTTTAAGTATTTCATTTTGTTTCTTTAATTTTTCTATTAATTCTTTTTCCTGTATTTTGAAACTCATGTCTGTGATCAATATATGCATCTCATTTTGCTTTGGAACTTTTATTTCATAGTCTTCACTTATTTCCTTTTCTATAGCTTCCTCAATTTTTTCTTTCTTCCGTATCCATGGTCTGTATCACTAAAGTTCCATTTTTTCTATTTTCGACGTTAGTTATTTTAAAATTTACTGGGTTTACCTTTTCATTCAATTCTGCTCTTGTTTTTTCTATACTTTGTTTTTCCTTGGGTTTAATAACTAAGGAGACATTTTTTGACAGATCTGGCATCGCTAAGTTATTTGTTTTTTTTCATATTGCCCTTAAGAAAATGATAGCAAGTTTTGTATAGGCAATGAGGTATTAAGCATACTGCTGCAGAGAATGACAGTAAAATTCAAATGGTTTGATGTTTCATGAAACTTGTCGAATGATTCAAAACAAAAATAAAAAAACGAAATAGAACGAATGTTGTCAAACAGGTTTAGTGTCACAACTCCATTTAAAAAGGAGAAAAAAAAGAGAGTAGAATCATTGTGTGATTCTTACTCTCTGAGTGTTTTTTTCATTTGTAGTTATAAAAAGAAAACACAAACAATTCTTAAAAAAACTCGAAACATAGAAATGACAATTGTCATTATATGTTTTTATAATAATTTCATATTAGCTGTGGAGGGTAAAACTTAACGGTGGAAACCAAAAAAGTTTTACAATTTCAATTTGAATTATTTGATTATGTGAACTTTCTAGAGCATAAGTAAATATAAATTTATTTATTTGTGACTCAATGTAATATCTGAAAAATTCCAAGAAAAGGTAAAATAAAATGGCCACAACAAAAAGTGGATTTTATGCTGAAACTGAAAAATACCTTAATTATGAAATTATTACAAAACGTAATTCTCAAATGAACCTAAATTTGAGAAAAAATTTTAATCTCAAACATATTCCAAGTATGTATTTTTAATACTCTTATTAGATCCTTTCAACTGAAACTGATTCCGACGATATTACAATGTCGAATGAGAATGTTATCAGCACCTTGGATAAAAGGTTGATAAGAGACAACATTTTTGCAGGAGAGTACCGCTTAGCTGAAATAACAGGAAGAAGCAAGGTTTGGAATGTTTTCTGCAAAATTATAACCAGTACATCGGAGGAACTACCAAACGTCGTGGGGTGCAAAATATGTAAAAGTCCTTAAGCATACAATGGAAAAAGCACATCAAATTTAGTGAGGCATAAATGCTATTTAACACTTTCTGTCGAGCCAAGCAATATAAAAAAAGATGTTGACCCCGACACAAAACTAGAAGCAATAAGAACGATTGCAGAATGGACTATTAAAAACTGTAGACCCTTTAGAATTGTAGAAGATTCCGGGTTCCAAGAAGTGGCTGAATTTCTTATAAATATAGGAGTAAAGTACGGTCCTAATGTCGATATTGGAACACTTCTACCGCATCCAACTACAATATCTCGTAAAATAAATAAAATTTATGAATGTAGTAAGAATTTTAACGAACATTTATATTGCTATATTAAATTGAATTAAGATTCATAGGCTAATTGTTCGAAATTTGTTTTTAAATCTCAGAAAGACATGATAAATATTCCAAGGCACAAAGGAAAGCCAACATCAGTTTTATTCAACTTACACAGCAGAGCAGAACAGCTGTTTTCGAAAGACGCAACCCTTTCATCATCAGTGCTCATGTGTATTGTGTTTGTCACCACTTATTAGGTGGCTTAGTTGAATTTGATAACAGTTCCTATTTACACAAATTTTATTGTGAAAAAGAATACGAGAACTGTATCAACCTGATGTTAATTCAATTTAATATAGCAATATAAATGTTCGTTAAAATTCTTACTACATACAAATTTAAGCTATGGCTTGAGCTACCAATAATAAAATATTGGAAAAACGTTCACATGTACTTAAGTATAAAATTCAAACCAAATAAGTTTGACTTAGGTATGATGGGACAAAAAATTCAGAAAAATGGGACATGAAGAAAAATAATTAAACGGTAACACGGGTATTATAACAATAACATGTTAACATCAGGTTGATACAGTTCTCGTATTCTTTTTCACAATAAAATTTGTGTAAATAGGAACTGTTATCAAATTCAACTAAGCCACCTAATAAGTGGTGACAAACACAATACACATGAGCACTGATGATGAAAGGGTTGCGTCTTTCGAAAACAGCTGTTCTGCTCTGCTGTGTAAGTTGAATAAAACTGATGTTGACTTTCCTTTGTGCCTTGGAATATTTATCATGTCTTTCTGAGATTTAAAAACAAATTTCGAACAATTAGCCTATGAATCTTAATTCAATTTAATATAGCAATATAAATGTTCGTTAAAATTCTTACTACATACAAATTTAAGCTATGGCTTGAGCTACCAATAATAAAATATTGGAAAAACGTTCACATGTACTTATGTATAAAATTCAAACCAAATAAGTTTGACTTAGGTATGATGGGACAAAAAATTCAGAAAAATGGGACATGAAGAAAAATAATTAAACGGTAACACGGGTATTATAACAATAACATGTTAACATCAGGTTGATACAGTTCTCGTATTCTTTTTCACAATAAAATTTGTGTAAATAGGAACTGTTATCAAATTCAACTAAGCCACCTAATAAGTGGTGACAAACACAATACACATGAGCACTGATGATGAAAGGGTTGCGTCTTTCGAAAACAGCTGTTCTGCTCTGCTGTGTAAGTTGAATAAAACTGATGTTGACTTTCCTTTGTGCCTTGGAATATTTATCATGTCTTTCTGAGATTTAAAAACAAATTTCGAACAATTAGCCTATGAATCTTAATAAAATTTATGAAATTTGGCATACAAAAATAAAAGATGAAGTTTCGTCAATAAAAGATAATGCCATAAGCTGCACATCAGACCTTTGGACGGATAATTATTTGAGAAAAACATTTATTGTTCTGACAGCACACTTTATAAAAGAGGGAAACCTACATAGCAGACTCCTTGAAATGAAGTCTATGGAGGGAGAGAGATCTACAAGTAATATAATATTTATTTTTAAATTTTTTTAATTTAGTGCTAATTATGATAAGCATTAAATTTTTATGAATGTGAGTTCGGTTCCTGTTTGACAGATTCAACACCATCTTAAATCTAGAAGTTTTCTTTGAGAATTTATATAACTAAATATTTCAAATTATACTGGAATATTTCCTATAATTTAATAATAATAAAAATAAATCTAAACTTACACATTCATAAAATCTTAACAGAAATTTCCAACAAATATATGAAATAAATGTAAATCTACTTATTAATTTATATAATTTCAGGTCAAAATGTCAGAAATAAAGTGCTTAATGTATTAAATGAGTTTAGTATAAATGAAGAAAAAATTATTTTTGTAACTGATCGGGGAAGTAACATGGTAGCTGCCTTCCGAAACAATGAGAATATATTCTGTATCGATCACCTTCTCCATAACACGTTGCAAAAGTCCATGCAGGAAATAGTAGAGATTAAACAACTATGTAAATATTGCACTAAACTTGTAAAATATTTTAAAATTAAAAGTCTAAATTGCAAATTAAGCAACCACCCTAAAAAGTTTTTCACCAACACGGTGGAACTCCTTAATATCTGTATTTATTTCAATACAAAGAAATTGGGGGGATATAATACAAATTTTGCAAGAAAAAAAATGAAATGGAAAGAATCAGTAATATTAATATTAACCTTGTAAGTGAAATAATTAAAGTTATGGAACCCTTCGAAGAGGCATTTAAAATATTACAAGGGGAATATTACCCCACATTACATTTAGTATTTATATACGTACACAGATTAAAAAAAATTTGTGATAGTTCTTCCCAAGAGTTAGAAACTATAAAGCAGTTGAAAAAAAACTTGGAGATTACCTAGATACAGTTGTTTTTCATAATTTAAATTTGTATCACAAAGTTGCACTTTTCTTATTTCCTCCGGCGAACCAATTGTTACAAATAGATGAAAATGAAAAAGCCGCAGTAAAATCCAAATGTGCAGAAATAATGAAAACTTTTGATGATGATCTCGTTAATCAAAACGTAGTTGTAGCAGAAATATCTGAACACAACAGCGAAATTTTTTCTGATTTTTTAAACAGTCCATCGCCTTCCAACGTACGTGATAGGGCAACAACTGAACTTTCAGTATACGAAACAATGCGAGTAAATTTCCATGATGATTTTGATGTTCTGCAATGGTGGCATTTGAATCGTTTGGAGTTACCTCTTCTCTATAGACTGAGTTGTAAGATATTAGCAATATCTGCAAGCAGTGCATCATCTGAGAGGATTTTTTCACTAGCAGGAAATTTAATAAATGAAAAAAGATCTCAAATAGCGTCAAATGATGTCACTATAAATGAAATCATGTTCTTGAACAAAAATATGAACCAAAAACTCGTATAAAGATTCCAATATTAAAAAGGAGAAAAAATCGACAAAATGATCTATAATTTTCATAGGGTCACACCTAGAGAGGTGAAGACTAGCCCTAACTAACTTTTTTTTGTCAGAATTTTCTTCAAACATATAGTACTTATTCTGTATCATCACTCCTTAAGTCTTTATAAATATTACTTAGGTTGCCTCTGGACTAGTCACATTTTATTCTTGCAAATATTTTTGTGGAGTAAGCCAACTCTCTTTTTTTATGAAATGATGCTTAAAGAGTGGTGTAGGAGTATTTTTCAAGTTCACTAGTTGATTCTGGTCCCCATTGACCAGAATATTAAAAACACTGAATTTGTATTTTTTTTATTTTATTTAAATTGTTAATACATTTTACTTTCAGTTAAACTTCACTCTTTCATCAGTATTGTAAAACTGATGTCAAGAATTTATTCTTGTCTCAAGTAAGGTAGGTTAGGTTAGGTTAGAGGGCCGTTGTCCCTGGCGGGACAATCCACTTGGGTCCGTCAATTCGGTCCCTTTGTGATGTCCTTAAGCAGAGGACCTCTTAAGGGATGTCCTCCGCCGTTTCAAACCATCCTGTACCCCTGAGGAAGGATGATATCCCTGAAAGCTCCATGTTTGCCAGGCTGTCTAAGTCTGACAGGAATCGGGAGCCCAGCGCCGCTGCCCTTGCATTAGCGAGGGCAGGACACTGACACAGAAGATGGAGGACAGTTTCTTCCTCCTCCTCATCATTGCAGCTTCTGCAATAGTCGTTGTATATTAGACCCATCCTCCTAGCATGAGTCCCAAAGCTACAGTGTCCTGTCAGAACAGTCACCAGTTGACGCATGCGCGCCTTGTCAAATTTGAGGTCGCGCGTTTTGCGCAAATCGTAATGGGGCCACGTGGCTCTTGCCACGAGACAGTTAGCCACACTATCCCACCTAAGTTGAGCTAGTTTGTATGATTCGCTTTGAATCAGGGACTTGCATCGCGCTAATGGAATGCCAGTGAAGTGACTGATCATTGAACTGTTCAATTCAGTCCCTTGTCTGGGAATCTCATCCGCAGTATGGTTGCCTGGACATCCAGAATGCCCTGGCACCCAAACCAGTGTCACCCTCGAATGTCTCGCTATCACAGTTTTTGATGTACTGTACACACCACTAATAGCAGAGATGGCTGCCTTGCTATCGGTAACAATGAAGATATCATTCGATATCCTATAGTACCTTAGCCACCTCGCTGCCCGAGTAATAGCAGAGATTTCGGCCTGTAAGACAGTACAACCGTCCTGGAGCCGGAATGGAGATCTAACATTGAAGTTCTCCACATAGAAGCCTCCGCCCGTTCTTATTCCCCTTTTGGATCCGTCAGTGAAAACTCTAACTGAATCCTCGGGAAAGGAAAGCCTGTCCACCTGTTCCCTGTCAACGACAATGGAACGGAAAAGTCCACCAAAGAAGGGTCTTGGTACACAGTAGTCAATGTTGGCATGGATTTCCGAGTGCTCTCTTAAAATCCTAGCATGCCCATAGTCAGTCCTAGTCCATGGACATACTGTATTCAACCTGACCGCTGAGAATAGAGCCAGTTGTCTGGCCAGAATGTCAACCGGGAGCCAGTTTAGCATTGCAAAAATTGCTCCCGTTGGTGTAGATCGTAGTGCGCCTGTCATCAGTCTCGCTACGACCCGAAAGACTTTTTCAAAGGTTCTGCGATGAGCCTGCTTGTCCATCGCATTCCACCAAACCAATACCCCGTAAAAGAGTACTGGTTTAATAACAGCCTCAAGGATCCAATTGATCCCCTTAGGGTTGATACCCCATTTGAGGCCTACTGCCCTTTTGCATGTATAAATAGCCACTAAGGCCCTTTCCGCTCTCGCCTGTATGTTCTGATTCCATGATAGCTTACTATCCAGAATCACACCCAGGTACTTGGCGGTTTTAGATAGTTCCAAGGAGGTGCCGTTAAGCTTTGGGTGTATAAAGCTATCGGTCTTGTACCTCCTAGTGAAGAGCACCAACTCAGTCTTGGCTGGGTTGATGCCGAGCCCACAGCTGACGCTCCACCTACTCAGCAGAGCCAGCGCAGACTCCATACACTGAGATATGGTATCCAAGTGCTTACCCGATATCGCCACCGCTACGTCATCCGCGTACGCGACAGTCATAATCTGTCTGCGTTCTAGACTTAGCAAAAGCGAATTAATGGTCAGGTTCCACAACAGAGGTGACAGAACACCTCCCTGTGGAGTGCCCCGATAGACTGCCCTATACTCAGTGACATCCCCAATCGAGGCCCTGACTACCCTGAAAGTTAGTAAGTTTCTAACAAACCGGCATAAATTGTCATCAATCCCTACCGCTGCCATCCCATTGATAATGGAATCGGGGTTGACATAGTTGAAAGCACCCTCTATGTCCAGAAAAGCCCCCATAGTAAATTCCTTATACTCAAGAGATTTTTCTATGTGGCCCACTAGAGAATGTAGTGCCGTTTCCACAGATTTGCCTTTAGTGTAGGCGTGCTGTGATTTGTAGAGAAGCTCATTCGGAATGGTCATTCTCAGATGAATATCAATTACTCTTTCTAAAGTTTTGAGTAAAAAAGAAGTAAGACTTATCGGCCTGAAGTCTTTAGGCTTAGTGTGTGACGTCTTACCCCCTTTCGGGATAAAGACAACCTTGCACGTACGCCAAAATATAGATATATATGCCCTCCTAAGGCATTCACTGTAAATTACCGTGAGCCAAGGTAGGACAATGTCCGCATTTCTCTGTAGATCCGCTGGAATTATTCCATCTGGTCCCGGAGATTTGAACGGATCGAAGCTGTGTACAGCCCAGCGGAGCCTATCCATATCCAATGGAGTTGTGACTGCGCCTGTCGTCAAGCTGCCATCGACAGTGCCTGTTAAAGGTGCCGCCTGGCTACCACGAAAATGAGTGTCGAGTAGTACGCTCAGCGTCTCTTGACTACTCATGGTCCAGCTACCACAGGGTTTCTGTATGTAGCTGGGTACAACCGGTGCGGTTGATAGCATCTTACGCAGCCTGTTGGTTTCAGATGAACCCTCCACATTACTGCAGAAAGCCCTCCAAGACCTCCTTTTTGCGTTCCTGACAAGATTCTTGAAGCGATTCACGGAGGTTTTGTATGCCGACCAGTCGCCTGATCGTTTAGCCTCGTTGAATAGCCTACGACATTCCTTTCGTGAATGTGCAATTTCCGGGCTCCACCATGGTGGTCTGGCCCTTCCCCTGCAAACCGTTGGTTTGCAAGCCACATTAGTAGCACAGCGGAACGATTCACTTAGAATCTCCACAGCAGAGTCGATGTCCCCAATATTTCTAATAGTTGGAGACGTCGATAAGGAGTTGCAGAGTACACTGTTCTGTAGCTCCCAGTCAGTCTTCTTTCTGTTAACTATAGGATTGAATCTACTTACACCTAACCCTATGTTAAAGTCAATATAGCGATGATCGGATAGGGAGCAGTCATCCGCAACCCTCCAACCGCTAACCAGATTGGTGTGCTCTGCACTAACCAATGTTACATCTAAAACCTCTCTACGGTTAGACACAATAAAAGTGGGTTCTGAACCCCTGTTGACAATTTCAAGATTATTATTTAAAATGAAATCGAAGAGACACTCACACCGCTCGTTAGTATCGCTACTACCCCAGGAGATGTGGTGTGAGTTGGCGTCAGCACTTATTATTATAGGCGTCCTCGTGCTTATCGCCCTTGACACAATGCCACGCACCTTGCCATTTGGTGGACTGCCCCCATGGTCATGCGCCATATAGCTCGAGACCACCCAAACCGTACCGGACGGGGTCTCCAGAGCAGCTGCTACAGTATCCCCATCACTGAAATCAGATAGGATAAAGATACGCAAAGAGTTTTTAGCCAAGATACAAGATCTAATATTACCTGTGCCTTTGGCAAACAATAGCTTGTAGCCCTTTAGTGTCAGTCCATGAACCCGTCCTTGGTGGACCCAGGGTTCCTGGACCATAACCAGCTCCTCCTTCCTCTCTACCACCCGGAGGAGCATCGCAGCGGATGCTGCTTTAGAGTGGTGAAGGTTTATCTGCGTCACCTTCACCATCATGTAGCACAATTATGGTGGTGTTGGCGTCCTCTTGGCTGGATTCCAAGAGGGCGTCAGTGTCCTCATCCGCGACTGCCATCCGTTCAAAGAAGCCACCCACCATGTCTGAGACTGAGTGGGTGTCCTCTTGCCCGCATGAAGCTGCGTCCGACACACCAGCAGCAGCGCAGTCAACAGCGCCGTTGGCAGCGTCATCCCCTCGGTTGCGGTTCTTCCTGACATCGGTCCGGTAGAGGCGCAACAGAATCGTACTGAAACAGTAAAAGATTTTGTTGCCCCTCTTACGGATCGGTGCCAGAGATTATTTGTTAAGAATCAGAACCACCTCCCTTCTAGACCTCTCGGGTGCATTCACCTTAGCTACCCTCCAGTCATGGGTGGGTAGATCCGGGTTACAGTCCTTAAGGATCTCAAGGATCTCCTTCGGGGAAGAAGGTTCAGCAGGAATTATGGTCAAGGCTCTTGGTCTTCTGGGTATGTCTTCCACGGAAACCACATCCAGCCTAGAGCCTTCCCACACCTCGCCAATAGCTTCGATGGCCTTCTTCAACAGAGACGCTGAGCGTTCATCCGTGCAGGCCATCAATTTAACGCCGTGCTGGTGCCAGCCAGCATCGACGCATTGAGGCGGCGGTCCCGGATTCTCCTTGCGGATCTTCCAGAACACTCCCGCCAGTTTTTGGTTGACCAAGTCCCATCTGGCATGGGAAATGGCACCGTCTGATGCATCCCTATCGATTATGGCCCTTATGAGCTTGCCTTTGGCGATCTCACTAAAGGTGCCTTTCGAAGGGATGTTCTTAGGACGTTTTGCCCTAGAAGCCCTAGCTGCATCGTTCTCCTCTTCCGAACGTTGCCGTTTAGGCGCCGCAACCGTGGCAGGTGCGGGGGAGGAGTTTATTTGCAGCCTCGACATATGAGCCTGTGCCCACTTTAGAGAGGCTGCCTGCTTTTCAGAAAGCTGGTCAGCCGGGATCGCACCGAGGTTGCGAAATGGTTCTTAAGGCGGAGCGCCTCGCATCATTGGCCCTGCGTGTAGGATTTTTGCGCGAAGGATTACTGTTATTGCCGGGATTGGCAGTGGGTGACGCAGTACTGTGGCTAGAGGTAATCCTCTTTGCCTTTTCCTGCGCAATGTGCGCTTTGGAGGCGACGGGTTTGGACGGCTTAGGCCTTTCCATTCCCTTCGCACCAGAAGAAGGGGTTTTTACCGTTTTACCGGTAAGGACCTGAGCAGCTTTTGAGGTACTTGGAGCGAAAGACAGAGGTACCTCGCTGCTAGTGCTAGGGCAGCCACCCGTTGCCGGGTGTTTTGCCCCTTTTTCAACAGCAATCAGCCCGGTTAATCCAGGCTGATTGCCCACCACGTCAGTAGTCCGCAGACTGGTCGGGCCTGATGTGGACACCCGGCCAGCCTGAGCAGCAGTAGCTTTCGATTCACCGCGGCCTGCTACTTGCGCCGCGGGAATAGGGTCCCCGGAGATTGTTAAGCCCCTAACCGGGTACGTGGGGCTTGGCTTTTTCTTTTTCATTTTTGGTGGGTTTAAGGTTGCATTTTATACCTACTGCCAGGTTAAAAAGCTGCCGACCCACCTGGATACAGACGCAGACCATCAGCCGCCCCAATTGGGATACAGACGCTGATGGATTTGGACATGGTCCCTTGGACCGAAAAACGGACTGACTCGATAGCCGCCCCATGGGGAAAAACAGACGCTATCGAGTCCGGGAAGGGTGATTCTTGGACGGTACTTAGTTGTTGGCCACTCTGGCATGGGTGACCCTACCAGGGGCTACTGATATCAGCTGCCCCCGCCAGTACAGACCAGTCAACTAGACCTAAGCCTCCACATCGCGACAAGATGACCACCCGGCGTGGAGGCTCAAGTAAGGTAAAAAAAAAAAAAAAAAAAAAAAAAAACACTATTTCTTTTTCTTTAAAAATATTTTGTTTGATACCTGAAGCTAACGAAACCGTTATGGGTCTTTAAAATATTTCAATAATTTTGTAAACAAATGATCGATTAAAAGAAATATAAAAATGTAACAATGATAACTAAATCATTGTAGACTACTTGTAGGGTTTGCCTTCAAGGTATTTTTTAGTATTCCTAGTTTGGGAAAAAATCCCAAACATTCTCCCCCGCGAAGAACAGTTGTTCTTATATGGTAACATAGTCGTCATTATAGACATCATTGGAGGGCAGGAAGCAAAGTTTTGAGATAGGGCGTTTTATGTACTTGCCGTTACAATAGAGAGTGACCACTCGTACTAGGCCATCAGAACCAGGATGCAATTCTTCAACTCTAGCTAGTGGCCATTGTCCTGGAACGCTTCGCTCGTGTAGCAGTAACACTATGTCACCGACTTTTAAGTTCCTCTCGACTTTGTTCCATTTAGGTCGCGCTTGAAGACGACTTAGATATTCTTGGTTCCATCTGTCCCAAAAATTCTGTTTAAGTCTTTCGACCAGTTTCCAACGGCTCAAGCGATCTATATTGGCATCAAGTAGGTCATCATCGGGGATGCAGTTTGACGGTTCGCCGATTAAAAAATGAGCTGGAGTTAGAACATCTGAGTCAGCGGGATCTGCTGATAATGGGCACAAAGGTCTGGAATTGAGACAGCTCTCAATTTGTGCAAGTAGGGTGCTGAGTTCTTCGTAGATAAGTATTCGATCCTTCATGATGCGTTTCAAGTGATGTTTTGTGGATTTCACTCCGGTCTCCCAAAGGCCGCCAAAATGGGGTGAAGCAGGTGGGATGAAGTGCCATGTTGTGCCTTGGTTAGCAAGCGTTTCGGCTAGATGCTCGGGAAGCGACTTCTTGTTGCGATGGTAGAGAATCTGAAGTTCTTTATTTGCGCCAACAAAGTTTGTACCGCAGTCGGAATATAAATCGGTACATAAGCCTCTGCGTGCGGTGAAGCGTCGAAAAGCTGCCAAAAAAGCGTCCACGTTCAAACTTGTGACCACTTCCAAATGTAACGCTTTGGTGCACATACAGATAAAAAGACAAATGTAGCCCTTTGTAGTTGATGCTGTTCTTAGGGATGAAGGTTTTATATGGATGGGACCAGCATAGTCAAGACCACTATGCTTGAAGGCTCGTGTTGGTTGCAGTCGCACAGATGGCAGGTTGCCCATTAGCTGTTGGCAGGTTTGCGTTTTGTACTTAAAGCAAACCGTACACTCGCGTTGAACTCGCTTGGCCAGATTTCGTGCTGAAACGATCCAGTATTTTCGAGATACATAGGACTGCATGAGCTGGAGGCTACCATGAAAAGTTTTCACGTGAGCATTCGTAGAATTCCCATTTCATCAACAAATGGGGCTAATTTGGCAATGTTGCTTTGAATGGAAATCCTGTTTCCCAATTTCAATGTTTTGATTTCCTCTTGAAATGATACAGCTTGTGTAGTTTTGACGAGTAGTTGCATTGTTACTTTTAATTCATGGGT
Source organism: Linnaemya tessellans (assembly GCA_951800035.1). Classification (NCBI taxonomy): domain Eukaryota; kingdom Metazoa; phylum Arthropoda; class Insecta; order Diptera; family Tachinidae; genus Linnaemya; species Linnaemya tessellans. The sequence goes on along the minus strand of OX637532.1, from coordinate 101,795,395 downwards.
TTTGAGAAATCCAATTTCTGGGTTGTCTCGATCGTTTTTGCAGTTGTTGTAGAAACGTAACATGTATGACGATACACGTAGCAGTATGGACAGCTTAGAAAATCTTCTTGTTATTTCTGGATATTCTGATATTGTTGTTTTTGTAGAATGCACAGCAACATTGTTGACAATAATTTCCTCGCGAATTATTTCAGTAGGAGAAGAAGGCCATGATTCAGAAGTATTCTGAAGCCATTGAGGGCCTTTCCACCACAGCTCGTGATTGATGAGTTGTTCAGGCCTTAAACCTCTAGACGCGCAGTCTGCGGGGTTGTCTTTTGTTGGAACATATTTCCAGTCTCGAATATCAGATAATCGTTGAATTGCTGCGACTCGATTTGCCACATAGACTTCCGACCGTGTTGAGTTATTCTTCAACCACGCGAGAACGATGGTACTATCAGTCCAGTAAAAGGTTTGACCGATGTTAAAATCTACGCTGGTTTTAATTTTGGAGACGAGTTTTGCCATGAGAGTCGCTGCATTCAATTCAAGACGAGGTATGGTTTCGCCTTTCAGGGGGACGACTTTTGTTTTTGCTTGTAGCAAATTTATTATTACCTCACCTCTGTTGTGGTACGAGCATAAACTACTGCTGCGTAAGCTACTTTAGAAGCGTCGCTGAAGGCATGAAGATCGACTGTTGATTTATTAGGGCGATAACCAATCCAACGGGGAATTTTAATCTCTTCAAGGGCTTTTAATTTTGATCGAAAGTAGATCCATTCACGCTGGACTTCGTCTGGCAGAGAATCTTTCCAATCGAGCTTCAGTTTCCATAACTGCTGGAATATGATTTTTGCTATGATTGTGCTAGGGGATAGCCACCCTAATGGATCGAATAACTTAGATGCATCGGAAAGTAAACTTCTTTTAGTTATTTCTTCAGAAAAAGTAAAATTAATAGAGAAACAGAAGTAATCATAAGTAGTATCCCAATTTATGCCCAGAGCCTTGGACATTTTGTGTTCATAAATAGAAAAAGAATTTTGTAGTTCTCGATCTTCTTCTGGGATATTCTGCATAAGTTCAGAGGAGTTTGAGTTCCATTTTCTGAAATGAAATCCACCAGATTTCAGAAGGTTTGAAAGCTGCCGCTGTAAATGAAGTGCTTCTTCTCTAGTATCTGCACCTGATATTACGTCATCTACGTAAGTGTCTTCACGGAGTATTTGGCTCGCACCGGGAAACTTTTCTTCTTCATCAGCTGCTAACTGTTGTAGTACTCTAATTGCGAGGTAAGGTGCGGAAGTTGTGCCATATGTCACTGTACGAAGTGAATATGCACATATTTTGCTAGTGGCATTCCTCCAAAGAATGCACTGGAAGGGTTGATGTTCGGTACACACGTTGATTTGTCTAAACATTTTTTCCAGGTCAGTCGTAAAACCAATTGAATGTTTTCTCCATCTAGTAATGATTGTAGACAACTCGTTTTGTAGCGCCGGACCGGCAGATAATTCTTCGTTGATAGGCGTTTGTGGAGATCTTCGATTTCCGCCATCAAAAACAACTCGCAATTTTGTTGTTGTGCTGCTCTCCCTGAGGACGCCATGATGAGGAAAAAAATAGGCATTTCGTGGTATTGCTTGAGGATACTCACCGAGATTAACCATATGATGAAGTGATTCGTATTCCGACATAAACTTTCTATACTCTTCGGCAAATTTCGGCTTCTGCACGAAACTTAATTCCAATTGCTTTAACCTTTTCATCGCGTTGTAGTCCGTGTGAGAAAACGTAGGTAGCTCTTGACCTAAAAGTAACCTTTTATACGGAAGGTGAACGGTGTATCGTCCAGTTTCATCACGAGAGTGAGTTTCAGTAAATAACTTCTCACAAAGTTCATCTTCTGAGGACAGCGGCTTTGAATATAGTAATTCTTCTTGTTCCCAAAACATGCGTAACTGCTCATCCAGAGAACAAAGGTTGACAGAAATTTTAGTTGTTGTCGTAGGAGACTTCATAGACCCAGATATCATCCAGCCAAAATGAGTTTCTTGTAATAGGAGACTATTTTCAAACTTTTTCATCCCAGGCAGTATCAAACCAGGATAGACGTCGTTTCCAAGGAGGATGTCAATTTTTCCTGGAGAAAGAAAATCTTGATCTGCAAGAAAGTATGTTGACAGATCCGGAATAAAGCTAGGATAAATTTTGTTAGGAGCGTATGAAGTAACTTTGGGCACTACGAGGGCCGTAATTGGTAACTCAAAATCTGATTCATATTTGGAGTGAATTGAGAAGTGAACGGATTTCTTCACAGTAATCGCTTGTTTTCCTCCGATACCAGAAACATTCACTCGAGTAGGATACTTGGGAACAGCTAAAAGTTTCGAAAGCTCTTCTGATATAAATGATATTTGTGATCCCTGATCTACCAGTGCTCTCACGGAAAAAGTTCGATTACAATTTTTTATTATCACGGTAATAGTGGGCAGCAATGCCGATATATTTGTACTTACAGCAGCAGAATTTGGTGTAGATGTAGTAGCATGGGGCTGGAAAGTCTTGTTCCCATTAGTATTGTTCACAGGTGGTGAAGCTGTTTGGTTAGAAATGTTTTTGCCAAACTCGTTATGGATGATTGTATGATGAGGTTCACGGCAGATGTGGCATCTGGTACTCAGTCTACATGACGATTGTAAATGTCCAGTGTTGAGGCAGTTTCTGCAAAGATGATGCTGGTTTATGAGATTCTTCTTCTCTTCTGAGGAGAGTGTGGTAAACCGGAAGCATTTGTAGAGAGGATGACGTTTGCTGCAGCAGGGGCAGTTGTAGTTGAGGCAGTGTGAGCCCGTAAAATTCTAGTTGGTTTTTTACGATAGTCTTTACCATAGACACGAGTTGATGGAGCAGATTATTCTTCCAAAGATTCGAGAGTACGAAAAGTAGTTTCCAGAAAAGTTAGCATTTCAGACATCGACGGGATGGAAGTGCTGGCCTTGAGAGATTGCTCCCATTCTTTACGCGTTTGCATTTCCAGTTTTTGCGTAATTAAATATACCAAAATAGAATCCCAAGTGGAGATATCGATACCCAATGATTTGAGTTGAGATAAACACGTTCGCGTTGTATCCAATAGCTCTTTAATATTTTTGAAAGTACCATCAGAATGAGGTATGGAAAAAAACCGCTTTAAAATTTGCTCTACCAGCTTCCTCTTGTTATGAAACCTCTTCTCGAGAGCATCCCATGCTAAATCATAGCTAGATTCTGTCGCTGGGTACTCGTTGACCATGCTCAGTGGTGTTCCAGTACAAGAAGACTTCAAATAAAAATATTTTTGTACCTTAGTAAGGGAATGGTTTTGATGTACCAGCGTCTTGAACATATCCCGATACGAGATCCATTCTAAACAATCCCCTGAAAAGGTTGGCAAATCTATTTTTGGAAGTCTGGCTGCAGCACAGAAGGACTCGTTGCGGGTAGTGGCAGCGAAAGTACTTGCGTGGACGGTTGGAGTCTGTGGAGTATCAAATTCATATATGATATCGAGAAACTTACTATTTAATAAAACGTAGGCATCATAGCATTTGTAAAAGGTATCACTGCTGAGGTAGGGTACGTCCTTTTCAGCGATGGATTCTTCTCGAACCATTTCTAGAATCTGTTCATGTCCATCCTTGAAGACTTTAAAACTGCATTCTAAATCCTCTAGGAGAGTATGAACGTATCCCTTTGATAACGTCTGTTTCGGTTTGCTTTCGAAAGATTTGGTGACCCGCTCAATATGCGCTAAGATCTTCTTCTGATCTTCGATGGCTTGTAGAGTTGAAGTCATTTTCCTGAATTCAGCTCGGAATTCGGAAGGAAAATTTGTACAGCACGTACGTTATATGTAGTTGACCGTAGGCAGGACGGCAGTAGAATTATTGTCACTAAAGTTGTGAGATTATTTGTCAGCACATGGACGTGTCCCGGGTATCGGCACCATTTAAATGTAGGAGTATTTTTCAAGTTCACTAGTTGATTCTGGTCCCCATTGACCAGAATATTAAAAACACTGAATTTGTATTTTTTTTATTTTATTAAAATTGTTAATACATTTTACTTTCAGTTAAACTTCACTCTTTCATCAGTATTGTAAAACTGATGTCAAGAATTTATTATTGTCTCAAGTAAGGTAAAAAACACTATTTCTTTTTCTTTAAAACATTTTGTTTGATACCTGAAGCTAACGAAACCGTTATGGGTCTTTAAAATATTTCAATAATTTTGTAAACAAATGATCGATTAAAAGAAATATAAAAATGTAACAATGATATCTAAATCATTGTAGACTACTTGTAGGGTTTGCCTTCAAGGTATTTTTAGTATTCCTAGTTTGGGAAAAAATCCCAAACAAGTGGTGATACAATTAAAAGATATATAAAAACACAAAACACTTTCATAAAGCTATAAAAAAATTACTCTATAAATGAAATATTTTCAGTTTATGCTTTTTTAGAAATGAATTTTTTAGGTTTTTTGTTTTAAGGTCAAAAGCAATAATATATTTTTTTGTTCTTTATATTTTAATAAAAATTAAATATGTATCTTATTTGTAAGAATATACTATTTACATTCTTATGTTTAATTTAAATAAGTATTTTTTATTACAAATAACTTTATGTATAATTGAAAATAATATACAACTAAAAACTAATAAAACTGCATTGTTATTTCTTCATTTCATCACAAGAATTTTAGTGTTGATTCACAAAACATTTCGTTTTGTGAGACGCAACCAGTTATGAATTGAGTAATCTATAGACGAGTTGTTTTTGCACTCTCATAATTTTTTCACACTTTTTTTGTGTGTTTTATATCTTTGATGTCTCTTTTGTTTCTACTCTCATTTCACATGCTTTAACAGAAACAAATTATGAGTTGATTTAAAAAACAAACGAATGATTTGAAAGCTATTTCAAACCATTTGAAGCTACACTTTGGTATTAAGCCCTCAGCACTATCAAACAAATGACTAGTCAAATATTCGGTAGTGTTCTTGTAGGGCTCATAATTAAAGCAAAACATACATGCATGACTGGAGTAATTTAACAAGAAAAACAAAAAACCAAAAGACTATTTGCCAGAAATAAACAGAATTATTTAAAATAAAGAAGTATATTTTGAAAACTAAAGAACCAAATTATAACAAAATTTTATTCTTATTTTTTACAAATAAATTTCATTTATATATAAAAAGGAAGAACATTAACATCAATTGTGGCGCTGTGGGATCCGCAAGACTATATTAGAGTCTGAAGTCGATACCTTTAAAAAGTTAATTTCATTACTGCAGACAACTTCCCATAAATTATCAGCCAACTTAATAATTGCATTAATATCTGATAAGTTGGAACTTGTTAGAGCAATATTTAAGTTCTTTGGCAATTTTCTTAACCACAACTTCTTTAAAATGTCTGTATTAAAATTTTACCCTGCTAGTAGTGCTAAAGAGCGATACAATTCTGATGGCTTTTGATTTCCTATCTCCGAATCTGAAAGAATTTTGTCAATCTTTTTATTCTCACTCATAGAACGTCGTTCAATTAATATTTTTTCGGAAGAAAAAGTTAACATATATTATATTTATAAGAATATTTATGACCATAGCAATTTCTACAAAAAAAAGGTTTATGAAATCTTTTTATTTGACACATTGTTGTCACAATACTACTATATATGAAATTTATTTGTTGGTGGTTAAGCAATGTCTATATGCATTTCATTGGTGCTTTACCAAATCGTCAGTAGACTTTAAAATAAGTTAAAATTTTTTTAACTTTTCAAAACTGTGGTTAAAGTCTACTGACGATTTGGTAAAGCACCAATGAAATGCATATAGACATTGCTTAACCACCAACAAATAAATTTCATATAAAAAAAGGTTTATATATTTTGTTGCAAAAAGAATTAAACACAGAAACAAACCAATGTAAATAAATAAAATTACAATAATCTAGGGTGTATTTGATTTAAATTTTCTTGAAATTTTTTTTTAATAACCATTTAAACACCTTAAATATTTCTTGATTTTAGTTGCTGCTTTGTAGCTTTTATTTTTGCATGTTCAAATCCTCAATATAATGCTAATAATTGGCATCCACCATATGAACTGATTTGTATATCCTTTCTGAGTTATTTAAAATAATTCTCGCTTTTCGTAACTGTATATTGCAAAAAATTCGCTTTATTTAGATGTAAAATCTCAATGTAAAATTATCGAATCCCAAAATAACAAGAATTTAACTTGATATCCTCCTTCAGGACATTTAATTACTATATGTATAGTTTTTAATTTAAAGATGTGTCTTGTATCATTAGGCAGGATCGCCAATTGTAGATATTTAAATATTAATTTTTATTTTAAAATCAAATAATATTTAATATGTTTTTAAAATAGTTTATTCGACATATTGTCTCAATTAAATTAGTGCATTTTGTTTAGAATGTGGTCAAGTATGTCTATATGCCTGCATTTCATTGATTCTTACACCAAATCATCAGTAGACTTTAACCTTATTCCAAAATAACAAAGCCTCTCAGTTTATACATAAACTCCCAAAAATGAATTGAAAATTACACAAGCAAAACCATAGGATTTGAAATTCAAGAAAACACAACAAACAAATTTTATTCGATGTAAATCTATTTTGTTTTTCCACCGTCATACAATTAGACTGCCGTTGGCAAACAATATGAAATTCGCTCGTTAATAAAAAAAATATTGTGCCACATAATGGTGAACAAAAATGTTTTTATATAATTGCAAAGGTAATCGTAATTCACATGAGATTTTATTTTACATTCTTTTTTCCGTGAACCGGTATACCTGTTTGGACGCATTCGGTATTGTGGACACCGGTATTTTCTAACCAAAACCGGTTTCGTTATCAGCAATGCTATCGGTATTCCATTTTAACGGTATTTGAATCGGTAACAGTATACTTACGATGAACTCAATAATAGCTTTTATCTTATTTGTTTTCTTACTGTCATACTACAACTGTCTAGCTTTTTTCCAACTCTAATTGTAGGTGTAAGCCTTAGCTCCCGCTATCAACACAATGTACCGAATTTCGCCAGCTCACTACAATAAAGTCACAAGTACTAAACCAAAATTGGATTATGTTTAATTGTGGACTAAATCTATATGGCTTTATTACCAATGCAGTGTGGTGCCATTATGTCCTTATATTTCAATTAGTTAACAAATAAAGCAAATTTAGCTTATTATTTATAACTATATTTCAGTGCGCCGATGAAAATCGGTACATTGTGAAGATATTGTGATCTACTCTTAAGAGACAAAGAAAACAACAATTAATAATTTGCGGTGTTGGCAACATTTTGCTATTTTTACGCTTTCACAAAATGTTGGGTAAAGGTTCTCTGATGATTGTTTTCATACCCTCCAAAAAAGAATATGGAGGATATATTCACTTTGTCATTCCGTTTGTAACGCAGCGAAATATCCATCTGAGACCCCATAGAGTATATATATTCTTGATCAGTGATGAAATCCAAGACGATCTGAGCACGTCCGTCTGTGGACATCACGATTCAGTCCAAACGAAAAGAGCTTGACTCTTGAAATTTGGTATAAATATAACTTGAAGGATAGCACAGATTAAGTTCGGAGATGGACTAAATTGAGCAAGAGTTAAAAAAGTTCCCCTAAGAAGATCTACCCCAACCTCTAAAAAACAACATAATTTCTAACGTTTTTTTGTAATTTTGTTAAGCAAATGATATATTTTTATAATAAAGAAGGTCCAACGAGTTAAACTTGGAGCCACAAAATAAAAATAAAATATTTTTGAACCCCACCCACTCTAGTGGGCGTTATTATATGCAAAAATAGTGTAAAAATTTAACAAATTGTTTTACTTAGGCCTACATTTATTAAAAATAACAATTTTTAGCTTTAATGACGAAGCTGAGACGTAACCTGGTACTACTCTGCCCTACCCCCTCCTCCCCTTTGCCACCAAATGACCCTATAAAAAAAAATTTCAATTTTGTAGTTAATTATCCGAAGCATTTATTTTTAAGAGTTTTACGTTTACGTTTTTAGAGTTTAACGTTGATTTTAAATTCTTTTTTCAAAAGAATATATAAAATTAATTATCTGAAAATATTATCTACTTTGATCGATATTTGCCTAATGGTAAAAATAGACAAATATGTTGATAATATATTTCACCCGGTTGGATCTTAGTTTGCAACTACTCGGCAACCAACGTTGATGCAAAGTAGAAACAATTATGTTATGAACTTTAATAATTTCTTTTACTTTAAATGCAGTCGTAAGTTATGCATACATATAATGAGCTCGAGAATATTTTTCCGGCACTTACCATAGTGTATCTAATTTCAGCTAGTCGTTGATGAATTAAATGACTATGAGGATTGTGCAAGAGAACTTCTTCCATACAAAAAGCAGCTTTAACGAAATCAGCTTCAGCCATATACAAACTGCACAATTCCTGCCAAGCCTCTTGGTCGGACATAAATCTGTTATAAATCATATTGAAATTGTTTTTTTATATTAATATCTTTACAGTTATTTTATTACACCATTTCTGAACTAACCTTTTTAAGTATTCATTTAGTTCTTTAATAGCATCTACTCGCCGCCCCTTTGCCATAACTATAGCAATTTTACGTTTTCTAGGAGCTGCATTTGTTTCATCTTTGGCAATAATGGCATCTAGAACTTCAATGGCTTCATTATAACGCTCCATTGCCTCAAGGTGCATTGCTTTGAATTTCATTACTCGCATACTTCCGGGAAATTCAGTGCTTAGATCTTTAATGCATTTGCCAGCTATATCGAAACGCCCTGTATCTAAAGCTGCCATTATAACTTGTTCCAGAATTAAGTGCCGTTCATTTCCCGTCTTCGTCACCTTGTCATCAAATACTGCCTCCCAGAGCTGAATAACATCGTCACTGCGACGTTCATTATCTTCTCTCCACTTTCGAAAATGGTCGCGTACATCTATAAAAGCATTATTCAATAAACTTTGTATGAACTCAATAATTTAAATTTTTAATTAATTCAAAGTCCATCCTATAAGTGGTTTCCTCTTGTCATTGACCAGCATTTAGGCCGAAATATTTCTTACCTCTCCAACTCATTTCTTCGTAATTTAAGGCCATATTTTTATACGATAGTAACAACTTCAATATTAAATTTTTTCTAATGCTTTCACAATTTTTAATTATATGTGAACCAAGCCATTAGAACACGGGGAAATAGATCTTTTTTTCAATACAGATGGCTGTCAAATTAAAAAAACAGAGCTGTACTAAAAATAAGTCATAGTCGCATTCGAGGCGAATTCATACCAGGTGGCATTAGTTCAGATATTGGTGATCAGCTGTTACCAAGGCAAAATTATTGAACTGTCAAAGTGTTCTTCTGGTTATTTCGCTTTTGTGTGCGTCCATTGTTTTTCCAAAACATTTCATTTGACAGTTCAATAAATTTTACACAGAGATGCCTGAGTTCACATTGTATGAATACGCCTTGGTCGCATTTGTAGCTAACTCGCAGTCTACATTTACCATCGATTTGTTCTGCCAATGAACAAATCCATGCCCGCACATTGTTTCAGATAGTATAGACCACTGTTGTTCATGTTTTGGTTTTGGTTGAACAGCGTTGTCAGAACAGTTGTTCGTACAACCATGGTCAGCCATCAAATGTCATTTTAACTTTGACAATTACTTTAACCATAAAAACTTAAGTGAGAAAAACCGCGAATATATTTTCCAAGAAACAAAAATCTATTAATATACCAAAGAATAGAAGTTTTTCATAATTTTAACAATATTTTCCAAAAAAATCTTTATATTCTGGGATGTAAGTAAACCAATAAACCACGAAGTGAACTTGCTGAAAAACTTGAAATTGTGGTATAACAGAACACGAACATAAACTGATACTCCCCACATAGAAAAACATGAACAAATTGTGTGCTGCCATTCTGCCGCCGCAATGTTCATGTGCAAACAAATCGACGGCTAATATAGGCGCCGAGTAAAAAACCGGGTTTTTTTTGAAGACCTCAGTTACATTTGCGGTATTCACACTTTGTGCTATTTAGTCATTTTTCCAAAAAGTCATAAAATTTTGGACCACTTTATATAAGTTGTTGTTGCGCTGCATGCAAAAGAGCCATAAACTAATAGCACTCTTCCTAACTTGTGAATAAACTTTTTTTTTATTTAATTAAGTTTATTAGTATTCAAAATATTTTCTATATCCATTTTTAATATAACAATTTCCATTATAAGTTGTTTTTACAAATTGTACACATTTTCTCTTAAATGTATAATAATTTCGTTCTATTGTTATGTATTCCTTTGTAAAATAGTGATCTTTGCATCGCTGTTGACGTTGTTCTCTGCAGCCTGTAGTTTTCGGAGTTTCGTAGACCATATGGTTGTACTTCTCCCACATATTTAATATTTTCGCATAGGTATTCCGGCGCGTTTTCTGTTTTCATTTTTTGTACAAGGTATAAAGTATTTGTCTGCAATCGTTGTTTTATATTTAACCATCTAAGTGAGTCCAGCATTAAATTAATAGGTGTATACCGACTACATTTTAAAATACATCGCATCGCTTTGTTTTGCAATTTCTGCATCCTTTCTATTTGTGACTCTGAACAGCATGTATATAAAATCGTTGACCCGTATTCAAAATGTGACTTAATTATGGTGTTATATATATTTAATGCAGTTGTTATCGAAAGTTTCTTTCATATTCTCTTGAAAAATCCAATCCTTTTACCAATTTTTTTGCAAACGTGTTCTATATGATCTTTAAATTTTAGTTCATTATCTATTATAAAACGAAGGTATTTTATTTTCTTCACCTTTTCTAATGTTTCATTATTAATTTTAAAATGTATATCACTGCTCATATTAATTTCCATAAGTTTTGTATTATTTTCATTAAGTTTTAGTTTGTTCATCTTTAACCAATTGTTTATATCGTAATTTAGATCGTCTCTACATTCATCTTCAGTTTTGCCTTCCGCATATATTAGAGTATAGAACTATTTTACATTTTCTTACAACATTTGGCATATCATTTATGTATATTATGAAAAGCAGTGCACCTAGGATAGAACCCTGTGGGACACCATAATCATTTCTTATGCTATAAGATTTGGTACCATTTACTTTTGTCTTCTGCATTCTATTTCTAAAATATGATTTAAACCATCCTAATTCGATGCCTCTTACACCGTACATGTAAAGTTTCTGTATTTTTATTTCCCGATCAATTATTTCAAAAGCTCTCTTAAAGTCTAAAAACAGTGCCATGATCTTATTGTTTATATATATATATATATATATATATATATATATATATATATATATATTTCCATTGATTTATTACATAATTTAGCGCAGTTTCACATGAATATTTTTTTCGAAATCCAGATTGATAATTTGTTAAAAGACAGTTGTCTTCAATATATTTTTTTAATTGATCCTTAACCACCTTCTTCAATATCTTTTCAAATGTTTTTAATGTGTTAATTGGCCTAAATTCTTCACATTCATATATCTTAGCTACTTTTTCTATCGGTGATACCATCGTGTGTGTCCAACTTTCGGGAAATATACCTGTCTCTAATGATTTATTTATTACATTTTGTAAAATTTCGCCTGAAGTGTTCGAGTTTTCAAGAATCATTTTAGTTGTTATTTTGCAATAACAATAATAATCATAATATTGACAGAAGTTCGACACGTACCAAGGCAAATATAATAGACAGCAGCGCTAGTGAGAGTACCTGGTAATCTGCCTTTTCGTCTTTCAGGTATGCTTATGTGTTGTCATCAAATAGCTCTAGAATCTAAGTCCAACGGCTGAACATCTTTAGGCGAGGCGGCGATGGTATATGGTTGCCGCCGTTACTTATAAATGATCCTCGACTAACACTGCGTTTACATTAGACAGTGCTGTCAAGACAATAAAAGAATGCGTATTAGTTGTCAAAAATACTGACAATTATACCAGTAGTAGAGGCGTCCAGACAATAGTTAAGACAATTCATTCCGTTAAAAATGTCAAACAAGAAAGTGGAATTGGAAATTGCGGCAATAAGCGTATTACGCGAGCTATTTAAGTTAAAAACTAAAAGTGATAAAGAAAGATCTTTTTACTGTGCTTTTTACCATAAAAACTGTGTTCTGTGCGTTCTTTTTTTCGACAAATGTCAATTATTGTCAGCATATGTCAAATCACTGTCCTATTTTACTGTCTTCAAAAAATTCAAGACAGTACTCCAGACAATTGAAAAAGTGTGTGCGTGTTGCTATTGTCTTAACAGCACTGTCTAATGTAAACGCAGTGTAAAAAACGGATATCAAATTCTTTATCGCTGTGAAGAAAACAAGATCAAGGCAGATTTACCAGGTACTCTTACTAGTACAAAAATGAAACAACACAAAAAACCACACGTATTTTGTTGGTAAAATACTTCAGGTTTCTGTCAAAATTTTTTTCTCATTTGCTTAAAAACATGGCGGATTCAGTGCTTTCGTTTACTTGTTTTCAATTTTGTAAAATAATAATTTTATTTATTACATTTAATCAGTATAGACAAATTGTTCGAAAAGTGGTTTTTTAAATTCAGAAGACATTGTTAATATTCCAATGCACAAGTGAAAGTAGACGGCACTTTATAATAAATGGTGGAACCGCCTGTAACAACAATAGAAATTCGAACGGTGTACATGCAGTATAAAATACTTAGTTATTAGCGCAAGCCAAGCTAATTGCAGAAGATCATTGATCGATCACTCATCATTACAAGAACTGCTTATTAAATTTTGTAATCTGCCTATACGACCTTTCATGCCATCACAGTAGCGTTTCTTAAGCATAGCTAACAAATTTAACATTTCTTTAAATTGTGGATCACGCATATGTTCCTCACGTATGCCACACTATCCCTTTCACATACACCCAGTGGGCCTCCTAGTAATTTCGCCAACAAGCTCAGTGACGTCAGGGGAGGTAGGACCCGCGAATTCCGGTGCAGGGCGTGACAAAAAAATTTATACATAGAAGCACGTAGTACAATTGTGTCCACACATTAAAAAAGGGAATCACCGGATTCAAATTAACATAATAAAAAATCATATGAATGCTGCACGAATAATAGAGGTAAAGCACGGTTAATAGAGGTAAAAAACCACAGTACGGATAATAGAGGTAAAAGCACGGATAGTAGAGGTAAAAAATCAAAAAGATCTGCATGCCGGCTAATAGAGGCCCGGTTAATAGAGGCTTAACTGTATATGAAGAGACAACAGTACAACTTCGGACATACTCATTGCAGACGGATCATAAAATAACACTACAACTAAATATACCGTGACTAGATTGGGCCAAAAGGTGTAACTTGGTCCCCACTAGCTGCCCACCCTACCTTGGTAACATAACAAAACATCTCATATGTTACCCCTACTACTATCAACAAGTCAGTCACCCCCTTACATACTTACATGTACCACACCATATCTACAAAATTTAGCCGGGCATCTTTTTTTCTACTTTAGCCAAAATAAATCATGTTTCTCTCTCTCTCTACATATGTACATATATATATATATATATATATATATATATATATATATATATATTATATATATATATATATATATATATATATATATATATATATATATATATATATATATGCCATGAACATTAAATGATTATGATCTAACATAATCCCATAGATTCTACAAATTTACAATGTTTCATTTTACATAAATTTTTAATAAAAATATCAGACATCATATCATTTGTTGACATATAAATAACTTTAATCTCGCTCTTGGTGTACATGTCTCGAACATGATGGTATTTTATCGAAATATGTTTGCTTCTAGGGTTCTTCACCAAACACTGAGCGCTCTGGTTGTCGTTGTAAATTATTATAGGACCACGATGCGGAAAGCTAAGTTCAGCTAAGAGCTTTCGTATAGACACTTCTGTTGCCGCTGCAGATATAGCGATGTATTCTGCTTCGGTAGTGCTTAGGGAAACGACGTTTTGTTTTCTTGCGCTCCACGCAAACACGCAACCAGCTGCCAGAATTGCGTAACCAGAAAATGATTTTCTATCAGTAGCATCGCCTGCCCAGTTAGCATCAACAAAACACTGCACAGGCTTATCAGTTTTCTTCTAATTTAGTTTATAGTCGGTTGTCTTTTTCAAATACCGAAATATGTGCTTAACTGCTGCTTCGTGCTCTGAATGGGGATTACAATTTCTTTGAGCCAACTTTACTACAGATAAAAGTATATCGGGTCGAGTGGTTAAACCCAGATACATTAACATGCCAATTGTCGACTGGTAATACGTGTCGTCTATTTGTCTGCAATTATCACTTTTGCAATTAACTTGGAAACCAGGTTCCAAAGGTGTATAAACTTCTTTGCAGTCAGTCATTCCATACTGTTCAAGCATTTCCAGTATATACTGTTTTTGCGATATTGTTATAGAGCCAAGGTCACCTTCACGGTTGAACTCCATACAATTCGCCACCATCCACCACTTCAAACTCAGACGCTATTAATTTCTTTGTTTTTTCTAATTCCGACAATACTGTACGGCCAATAATTAAATTGTCAACGTAAACTACAACTATGTTGTAAGTTCCATTATGCTGTTTTGTGTATATGCAGGGATCGCTTATACAGGGGTTGAAGCCAAACTTCTTTAAAACATCATTGAGCTTAGCATTCCATTGCCTCCCACTTTGCTTCAAGCCATAAAGGGATTTCTTTAATTTTAAAACTTTGCCGCTATTATCATCAAAATACGGGGGTTGCTTCATGAAAACCAAATCATCTAGGTTGCTATTCAGATAAGCTGAAGACACGTCTATCTGGTGTAGATAAATACCATATTCTACTGCTAAAGCCACAACTAGTCTGATGTTTCCATACCGTACTACAGGTGAAAAAGTTTCCTCATAGTTGGTGCCGTATCGCTGGCTACAGCCTTTGGCAACCAGTCTTGATATTAATTTATTAATGCTGCCGTCTTTATTCCTTTTAACTGCGAACACCCACTTGCATCCCACTGTAAGTTGTCCTGGCGATAAACTTACTAATTCCCACGTTTCATTCTTTGTCAGGGAATCATACTCAGCTTGCATGGACTTTTTCCATTCCTCAGCATAAGGGCTACATAATGCTTCCTCAACAGTATTTGGATTTGAAATTTCACACTTTCCCAAAGCTTGAACAATATTATATTCCTTACGAGGTCCCCCTACGGATCCATCACGTATCAGCCTGGGTCTACCGCGTCCAATTTTGATGGCAGGCTCAACATTAACTCCTTTTTGCTGAATATTTCTTGTGAGGTTTCAACTGCATCAACGTTTACAGCATCTACTAATTTGTCAGAGAATACAAACGTATCATCTTTACTGCGCTTGTCGTCAAATATATTTTCTAAAAATACAACGTCTCTACCGACAATCACTTTTCTGTTTACAGGATTGTACAGCCTATAGCCCGTACTTTCTTCACTGTAGCCGATCATTAAACATTCTGTACCCTTTGTCGAAAATTTATTTTTGCATGTTTTGTTCAGTACAACAGCTTTGGCACCAAAAACCTTAAGATGACCAACAGCAGGCTTATATCCGTTCCACAATTCAAATGGTGTTTTGTCATTCAGTATTTTCGTTATGGTACGGTTACGTAAATAACTTGATGTTCGCACTGCTTCTGCCCAAAACGTTTCGGTTAAACCGGAATGAATCATCATGGTTCTAGCCATTTCAACAAGCGTACGATTCGCTCTCTCCGCAACACCGTTTTGTTGGGGCGTATATGGAACCGTTAAATGACGTTTTATACCGTTCTCGCGTAAAAAGCTATCGAAATCATTGTTTAAGTACTCTCGGCCGTTATCTGTTCTTAGACACTTTATCTTTTTTCAGGTCTGTCTTTCGACTTCGGCTTTATAGTCTCTAAATGCCCCAAAAACTTGATCCTTTGATTTTAAAAAATATACTTTTAAATACCTTGAAAAATCATCTATAAAAGTTACAAAAAAACGAGAACCACCGATGGATTGTGTATTGATTGGGCCACACACGTCACTGTGTATTATTTGTAAAAGTTCTTTTGATCGATTTTCTGACATGTGAGGGAATGGCTTAGCACATATTTTCCCCTTTGCGAATGTAATACATTCTAAAGAGTTCGGCATATTTTTAATGTTAATACCACGCACTATATTTTTAGAAATCATGTCTTTTAAGCAACTATAATTAACATGTCCATATCTACTATGCCATCTTATTGCATCATTGTTTTCTTCTGACACGTTGTTACACTTGTTATTTTCATTTATGCATTCACTTTTGTATAAGAACAAACCATTGTCATTTTTTGCTTTCAAAATGCATTTGCCCCCGTTATTTATTGTCACATAATTGTTCTTGAAAATAACACACATTCCGCTATCTATTGCTTTGCTTACTGATATAAAGTTATTCTGTATTTCTTTTACGTGCAAAACGTTCTTTAATGTTATTTGAGTACCACGAATATCGACGTCACCGCGACCGACGGCTCTAACACACATATTGTTTGGTAGCATAATCTTCTCTTCGATATCTTCATATGAAGTAAACAACTCACGCGCACAGCACAGATGGCATGTTGCTCCGCTGTCAATACACCAAATGTTATTGCTCACAATATTACCTATCTTATTTAACTTTGTCATAAAACAAGAATTTCTTTGTTTTTGTTGAATTTTGCATTTAGCAGCGAAATGACCTGGTTGACCGCAATTGTAACATTTTCTGGTGCATAAATTATTGTAATTTTTGTTGGTTTTTTCATTCCTTTTATTATTGTCTTTTCTCAAGAATTTTCTTTCACATTTTGCCTGCATTAATATTTCTGTTGTATTTAAATTTGATATGCCATTTTCGCTTTCCTTCTGTCTTGCTCCTTCTTCCAGTAATTTTATTTTTAATGAGTTGAATGTTGGTAAGTTATCCCTAGCCTCAATTGCCACAACGAAATTTTCATAGCTTTTTGGAAGACTTGATAATAATATAATCCTTAACATATCTTCCGGTACGGTGACATCCACTTCAGCCAGGCTTTCTACGGCATTTAAAAACTCATTTACATGGTCAACAATTTTCGCAGCGTCTTTTAAAAATCATAATTTTTCGCGCCGGTCCTTTTGGTTGATGAATCTCTTGCAGCCTTTTCCATGCTTCAGAAGCTGTTTTACACATTTTGATGTGATTTATTTGAGCTGGTTTAACACATAACAAAATGGATGCTAAAGCCTTTTCTTCTTTATTGTTAAAAGCAAGGGCTTCCTGACTTGTACTACTCTCAGGTTTTACTTCCCTTCCTGAAGTCACTGCCCATAAGTCTGAGTGAACCAATATACTTCTCATTTGGACACACCAGGTTCCATAATTGCTGTCGTCCAACTTTTCTATTTGCATCATGGAGTTCATTGCAATTGTATATTGTATTTAATAAAAGTATTCCGCAATCACACAGATTTTTCACACAGATAAATATTATTCTTTCTCCGGATTAATTTTTTCACAAAGAAAAAACCGACAATAGGTTATGTCCGTTCGCACCTGGGTCCATAACCTGTTAGTCAAAATGCTTTGCGCAATGAAAAGTCGATTTGATATTTCACAATGAAGGTTGATTTATTATATATACGTTTTAAGTAAACAATTCATTACAAGGTATAAAGCAGATGAAAAACATAGTTGTACGTGAAAAGGATTAAACAAGAATCATTGTTTAAACAAGAATCATTGTTTAATCACATGAATCACATTTCCAACAATATATATATATATATATATATATATATATATATATATATATATATATATATATTTTTTTTTATTTTATAGCAACATTATATATATGTATAATACACTATAAATTTCTTACAATACTAAACCTAACCACAAAAGAATAACAAAAAAGGACAAAAACAAAATTTATTAATAAATTCACAAAATGAAACTTTGAACTATCTTATATTAACTATAAAACACTAAATTATTCCTTAACACTAACAAATCTTTAATTATCTATTCAGACTTAATCTATAGAATATAACTCACTACTCATATTACAACAATATTCTCCCTTTTTTTTTAATTTTTACTTTTTTTTATTCTAATTTATTTTCTTTTTATCTACAAAGTGTAAAAACTAATATATTATTAATTTAAACTTAAACTTGTATATTTTCTTTTGATTTTTAACGGCTGGCTTTTGAGGTTTACCTTTTCTACACACAACAAATTTTTTTATTAGAGGTATAATCAAACATATTCTAATAAACGTTCCGCCTTCACTACTTGCGCGATTCACTTCAATACAACTTAAAAATGGAACGGATTCACCAAAGGTACTACTCCGGATCATATATACGGCGCCTTGGCTGACCAGTATCTTCTCTCCGTCTGTTGAATGGCTTAACTTTTCTTCCTTCCAGTAGATTCCGTTTCCACAATATCGCAGTACCACTCTTCTACTTCGTCACAAATTTTTCCAAAGCGGACCCCTCGAGTTATATGTTCAACCACCATCCCTAATTATACTTTATTATTATATTTGAAATGTATATGTGTATAAATATTTTTAATTATATTTTCATTGAAATTACTATTAATATTTTTATGTCAATATTTTTTCAATTAACATTAAGTTTTCAATCAAGAAACATATTTTATATTTGTTAAAAAAAAACATATTAAAAAAATAATTTTAAAATAAAATAAAAAAATAAATCCTTATATATTAGTATACAAACATATACAATATATATTAATATATTGAAGATTGTCTTAAGGACAATTAATTGGCGCAGTCGCATTACGAACCAAACATCAAAATTCCTTAAAAAAGGGGAAGGATTCAATTTTATCATTATATTATATATATATATACATCAAATTTAAAAGCAAGAACATCATAAAATTTAAAAGCAAGAACATCATCAAATTTAAAAGCAAGAAACAAGAAATCAAGAGTAAGCAGTAATAGCAACATATTTCATTGGTTACCATCATAAGGAGCACAACTTAAGAAAGAACAATGGCTATCAATGCTTTTAATCTTTTGGACGGTCTCCCAGAATTTGATGGGAAAGCTGAAGAATTAGAAATGTTTACTATACACGTTGAAGAAATACGTAAGCATGTTGATTTGTCTTTTATATCCTTATTTGATTTGAGAGTAAGGAATAAAATCATTTGTAAAGCTAATTTAGTTCTTATAAATAATAATAATCCAATTAAGTGGGATGAAATTAAAATAATTTTAAGAATTAATTTTAGTATTTCAGATAGTGTAGAGTCTATTGTAAACAAAATTAAAACATCAGAATTTAGAAACAGTGTTAGTGATTTGTATGAATATTTATTAAATTTGCTGACTAAATTAAATTTAAAAACTAGTGTAGATAAAGTAAATGACCTCTGGTACAATTGTAAAAATAATGAAGCTATGGTTTTAAGAATTTTTATATCCAAATTGCCTAAAGAACCAAAACTAGTATTAAATGCAAGAAATCCTCATACACTTCTAAAAGCAAAAGAAATTTTAATAGAAACTGATTATTTTCATAGCAAATACTTTACATTTTATCCATCTAAGTTAGAAAACAAATATATGAGTAAAAAAGACTATAAAAGTTCTGATCAAAGCTTTACTGATTCCCAATCTTATCGTAATAATAATTCGAATCAAATTTCACAAAATAATAATCAACAAATTTTTAATAATAAAAATATTCCATATCAAGGCAACTATAACCAACATTATGCAAACCAATATAGACCAAATAGTTTTGTAAATCTTCAGAGTAATAATCATAGTTTTCCAGATATTCATAGAAAGACAAATAAATCAAATCACTATGAAAGTCAAAATATGTCGGGAAATTTTAGTAATACGAATAGTAACTATAGAAATAATTTAAATAAATCTCAACAAACTACTAATAGTTCCAACAGGATGGAAGTAGATAACATACAAGTGTCAAATTTTCAAGAACGGGCCAACGAGCTTTACCCTGTATAATAGTAAAAACTAGATCTGTCCCTATCAAGTTATTAATAGATTCTGGATCTGGGACGTCACTTATAAGAAGTGGCTTATTTCATAATTCTTTTAGAACTACACTTGATAACCCAATAATTTTGAATACTATCTCTTCTAAATCTGTTTCTACAACAAAAATATCAATACCACTTTTTCAAGAATTTAATTCTCCTAATAAACAAATTGAGATGCTTGAGGCAGACATATTTAGTGATTTTGACGGAATTTTAGGATGTAATATACTCAAACCCTTAGGAACGAAAATTGATTTAAAGCAAAACTTTTTAATAACTGATAATGCAAAAATTCCTTTAATATATACAAATTCTAGTACAGAATACAATGAGAATGACTTATCATATTTTAACTCAATAGCGATAGATATAAATTTCAATGAGCCGAAAATGGAATACCTAAGTAAGAAACTAAAAACTGAAAATTTAAACAATGAAGAAATTAAACAATTAACGAAATTGGTTAAGAATTTTAAGAATGTTTTTTATATCGAAGGTGAAGATTTATCATGCGTTGTTAAATATAGACATAAGATACCAACAATTAACGAAGTTCCAATTTATTCAAGAAATTATCGTTTTCCGGAAATTTTTAAAGATGAAGTAAACAAACAAATAATTGAAATGCTACAGTCTGGAATTATAACTAAATCATGTAGCCCATACAACGCACCAATTTGGGTTGTACCTAAAAAAATGGACAACTCTGGAAAGGAAAAATTTAGAGTAGTTATAGATTATAGAAAATTAAATGACGTAACAATAGAAGACAAATTTCCTATTCCTAATATGGAAGATCTTTTCTCAAAATTAGGAAAGTCTCAATATTTTAGTACTATTGATTTAGCTAAAGGATTTCACCAAATACCTTTATTACCACAAGATAGGCACAAAACAGCTTTTTCAACTTCATTTGGACATTATGAGTTTACCAGAATGCCTTTTGGTCTGAAAAACGCTCCAGCATCATTCCAGAGAATGATGAATGAAGTGCTACAAGATTATATAAATAATATATGCGTCGTTTATTTAGATGATATATTGGTATTTTCAACTTCCCTGAAGGAACATATATTGTCATTACAAAAAATTTTTCAGAGATTATCTGATTATAACATGAAAGTCCAAGTAGATAAATGCAATTTTTTCAAACGAGAGTCGGAGTATCTGGGACACATTATAACACCGGATGGTATTAAACCAAATCCAAATAAAATTGATATAATACAGAAAATTCCTTTGCCAAGAACAATAAAAGAGATAAGATCATTTTTAGGTTTAACCGGATTCTACAGAAAATTTATTAAAGATTACAGCAAAATCGCGATCCCAATGATTTCATACCTTGAAAAAGGATCACATATAAATACAGATAACTCGGTCTACATTGAATCCTTCAATAAATTGAAGCGTATTTTATGTTCTCCTCCAGTCCTAGCATATCCAAATTTTGAGAAGATGTTTGTTTTGACTACTGATGCCAGCAATGATGCATTAGGTTCAGTTTTATCACAAAATGGACATCCTATCGCATTTTCTTCTAGGACATTAAATCAACATGAACGCAACTACAGCGCAATTGAAAAAGAATTGTTAGCTATTATATGGTCAATAAAATATTTCAGACCTTACTTGTTTGGTCGAAAATTTAAAATACAGACAGATCATAGACCACTTGTGTGGCTTAATTCGTTAAAAGAACCCAATATGAAATTACAAAGGTGGAAAATTCAGTTAAATGAATATGACTTTGATATTGAGTATATAAATGGAAAAACTAATCAAGTTGCAGACTATTTTAGCCGTCTAGATATACATCACATGGAAGAAAGTGATCAAAGCATTTATTCTGACAGAGCTACGATACACAGTGGACAAGAAGATTTAAATGATCATATATTCATGTCAGATTCTCCGGTAAATATATTTCGAAACCAACTTATTGTAAAATTAGGAAAAACACATAAATATGAAAAGAAAATTTTATATCAAAAGAAAATAAGACATTTGATTACCATAGCAGAATATTATGAGGATGAAATATTAGATTCTCTAAAACAAATTCTTCCTATTAAAGGAACTATAGCCATTTTTTGTGAAAGTTTTGATGTATTCAAAAAACTTCAAGCAACAATAACCTGTTTCTTTTCAAATTCAAAAACGAAATTTTTAAAATGTTTTAAACTAGTAAAAGACGTTTTTGATAAAGAAAATCTTCTAGAACTAATAGAAAAATTTCATATTGACAAGAATCATAGGGGAATAGAAGAAACATATTTAGAATTAAAAGACATACTTTATTATCCAAATCTAAGAAAAGAAATTTATAAGTTCATTAACAATTGTGTTATATGTAATATGTGTAAGTTTGATAGACGTCCAATAAAAACAAAATTATGTGTAACGGAAACTCCAATTCAATCTAACGAAATAATTCACATTGGCATATGGTTTCTTAACAAACAAACTACCTTCTTAACTTGTATTGATAAACTATCTAAACATGTTACAGTTCACTATTTGAATGATAAAAACTCAATAACAATTGTTGAAAAATTAAAAGAAAGGTTTGCATTTTTGGGAAAACCAAAAAAAATTATTGCTGATAATGAATTCAATACAGCTTATGTTAAAAACTTTCTTAACAGCGAAGAAGTAGATTATCATTTCACTGCACCAAATTCCCATACAGGTAACGCAGATGTAGAAAGATTTCACCTTACACTTAATGAACATATCAGACTTTTCAAATTAGGACAGAAACATGATGATTATGATGATAAGTCACTTGTTTTAAGATCTGTTCAAATATATAATGATTCAATCCATAACACAACAGGCTACAAACCAAATGAATTATTACATAATAAAGTGGACAAATCTATTTGGCATATGTTGCATAACAAAATTTGTGAAAATAAGATTAACAGAACTCGAAAAGTAAATACAGATAGAGAAGATTGTCATGAATACAATGAAAGAGAATTTGTAAAGAATTTGGGATTTCATAATCTTAAGCTTAAACCTAAATATATAATAAAAAAAGTCAAAGAAAAAAATGAGACGAACTTTATAGATGAAAATGGTTGTAAAAGAGATAGGCAATTGGTTAAAAGAGTTTTTAAATACCAGAATAAAATACCAGATGTTAAATTTGAAAGAAAAATAACTGGCAGAAATTATTCTAAAACTAAATAAAAATTGTAAATTGTAAAAATTTTTGTTTGCAAATTAAGTACTATTAAGTTAGTATCCCCACATTTCGGGAGTAATGTGTATTCAAAGGGTGGGGGAGTTATATGTTCAACCACCATCCCTAATTATACTTTATTATTATATTTGAAATGTATATGTGTATAAATATTTTTAATTATATTTTCATTGAAATTACTATTAATATTTTTATGTCAATATTTTTTCAATTAACATTAAGTTTTCAATCAAGAAACATATTTTATATTTGTTAAAAAAAAACATATTAAAAAAATAATTTTAAAATAAAATAAAAAAATAAATACTTATATATTAGTATACAAACATATACAATATATATTAATATATTGAAGATTGTCTTAAGGACAATTAATTCTCGGCTGGTAATAAACCCGGCTTGTTTATTACTTCCTTCCTCTTTTTTTTATTTTATTTCTATTTATTATTAATGGTTCTCCGTTTGCTTAAATTGTATTATTATTTTTTTTTGTTCTTTAATTATTAATATAACTCTTGATTCCTCTTGTTTCTTAATAATTAAGGAATATTTACTTCACCGTCCTGGCTTCCGCTGTGGTGTATTTCTCAATTGATCGCCACCACAGAATTGATTTTTCGTTTTTCTTGATCTACTGACCTACCTCAACAGTTTCCCAGTTCGCCCTAAAATTACCTAAAAATGTTCTTAAAATTTTATATTCTTCTTCCTCTAACTCATATAGATAACCTATCCTACCATAGCTACCTAAAACTACCTACAGATACAAATGCACCATATTTCTTTTTTTCTTTTGCACATACACCTACATCACAAAGTCAACAACCTCTAAAGTACTGACCTTGAATTTGTTTACTCTGGCTTTTCATTTGTCTCTTTACACAAGTGTCATTGAACCCTGCCATCATGAAACATTTACAATAAACACTACAACAAACATATAGGAAAAAAATTGCATACATATTCGCACACAGAACAAAGTAAGCACAACAATAACAAGTGATCGGAAATAAGAAATCAAATCTGTTTATTCTTTTCCTACCCTATTAACCCTTTAAGGACTAACAAACCATACGAGACTAACCACACAACAATTAACATACGCTACACGTATTAAAATGCAAACAATTGGTCTGCCAGACAAACGCCAATATTTACCAACGAATTGTAATTCCGTTTTTGTATCATCAATTAATAGTGCCATATCGCGATACAAATAAAAATCTGATACTTCGAAAATCAAAGGATAACAGAGAACTGTCACACCACAAATACGATACACCTTACTAGTGCCCAAGGAACCCACAGGTCTGGAGGGACGGTCAGAGAAACCCACTTTGTTATTTACACCCAAATGTTGATAAACTTTAATTAGTGCGGTGGAAGATCAAATTTTTACTGGTTCAACCTATAACAATATAAATATAAAAAATTATAGTAATAATAAATGAGTAACCATCAGTCACTAATTGCGTAAAACTTACTTCATTAGGTGCTTGCGTTTGTATACCATAAGTAGCCATCAAGGCAAATCCATAATAGGTAGCCTCGACAGCTGTTTTAAGAATTTTTTGCTACTGTGCTCTGATCATCTTCGACTGTCAAAGTATATTTACTAGTCTTTTTCTTTCATTGAAGAAAATTTTTATTTTCTGACTAGAAGAATAAAAGTGTTTGTGTAAAAGTATTTGCATAAAAATATTAATTCTGCAGGAGTTGTTGAATGAGAAACTTTTCCTTAAGAGATAACTTCAGTTTGTTTTGGTTATTTATATTACGCGTAACAGTAATTTTTATTTTCTTTGACTTTTCCTTGGTTTTAAATTTAGTTTAAACATTTTTCTAATAACATATTTATTTTTCAATCACTATCAGTAGATTATAGTGGCTCTAGTTCTTCTGTAAAGTGAGCTTAATTGCATAATCTAATGCTTGTAAATAGAAATGTGTGGCGTTTTTATTATTTTATAAACAATTTAGCTTCGAATCTTTCTTGGGCACGTAGAAGATCTTTCTTGATTTCAATGAAGACCACTTGTGTCTCTTAATGTAATAAGAAATGATGGTCAAGAATGTCATGATACCTATAACTTTAATAATCATATTATTGTGAACATCATGTTCTGGTTCTGAGGTCCATTTAAGAAAAGCAGCTACATACTTGGCCAATTGACTTTGAGTAGGTCTGGTGCCATCTTGATATTCAATAACCTTAAGACAAATGAAATGGTAACTACAATATTGGTTTATTATGAAATATTACTAACCTCATTGTACAGCACTTGGGCCATACCAATTGCACCACCTGCGAAATAGGGGTTAAAATATTGACCTTCAAGCAGTTGCACACCAGCTGGTGAGTCAAAGTACCCGGTAAGTAAGGAGAAGATGTAGTCTTCCCCACCTTTACGGGCTGAAACAATGTAACTTAAGTCAGGTGGATAGGCACCATTATTAGCAGCACGGGCAGCCTCCTCGTTGGGGTACGGAGAGGGGAAGTAATCCGACAATTTACCGGGACGATCAAAATATCTACCAGTATCATCTGGACCGTCACGAACCTGGCAAATAAGCAACAGTTCAAATTTTTTAAATACTTATATATGAACATACACGATTTTTACCATAATTCCCTCAGCTTCGGCTTCAGTATGGGTTATACCAATTAGATTGTGGTAGGCAATATATTTCATTGAGTGGCAGGCACCTTCTCAAATGTGGTGTATCGTCTTGCGTAAAAAATGTAATCGATTTTCCCGGTCTTTCTTCTCTTGTAACTCCTGATATTAATATAAACGTTTGCGCATCAGTAACCATTAGAACCTCTCTGAGGCCCTCATTAGAATCATCGTGTCCCATATCTTGCTTAGTGTCGTATTCCTCGGATTTAACAGCCTCCTGAGGGCATTGCTGGAGGAAAAACTCGACATTTTCTAATTAATTCACTATTCATGTTAAGAACTCCTACCTTTTTTCGTTCTGCTAGTAAACTTTACGCCTCTTCTCAGCTGCCTAAAAAAGTTATGAGCAAGGCGTTATGAGCATCTACTTTTAATTAATGGATATTATTCTAAATAAAAATTAATAATTGTTTAGCACGTTGTTTGCGTGTGTGGTATAAAATTTATGAAATAAAATAAAAACACAGTATTTTAATTAAAATTTGTAATGAGTTCCTTTATTTTTTCAACTCTTTGTTACCTTGAATAGCGATATGTGGTTCCGAAAAAGTTCACAAAGCAAGTGCTATAACTAGTAACCCGTTAGCGGTTTACTCGTTGGAATCCAACACAATATTCCAGCCAAACAATGTTGATAACAAGGGAATAATATTTGGATCCCAACAGAGAATTCTAATAAAATACATAGACGGAAAACTAATAAGATAATAATATAAACAAAGATATCAAACGTAAAATTCAGCTTAATCATTGCCGGCCACCTTGCAGGAACATAGTTATATGCAAGACAGTGAATTTTAAGTATAAATAATAATATAAATACTTCGCTATAATACAAGGCAAAGTATTACTATATCAAGTAGTCGCAAGAGTACAACAACATAAAATTACAAAAACCACCGTACATTTTTTTTGTGTAATATTAATATCTTATGTCAGAAATTTTCTTTTATTTTATTTTGTTCACAATTATTTCCAAAAATTTAAATACTTTTCGCATAGAACTTTTTTAAAACAATTTCTTTTTGTTACTTTTCTTAAACAATACACTTTTTCACAAAAATCTTTTCCACAACAATTCTTTTTTGCTACTTTTGTTGAATTAATAAAGTTTTTCACAATTTTACAAAATTATTTTTTCAACGAATAAACATATATGGCTCGCTACAAAAGTAAGCACATTTTGACATACGTTCATGTAAAAACTGAAAATTATTTTAGTCAGCTGGGCTCTTGCATATACTTGATATAGATACACTTTGATATAGGGTATATTTATATATATATATATATATATATATATATATATATATATATATTTATATATATTCATAATACAAAAGACGAATGGTTTTTACGACAGATCCATCAACTGAGTTTAGTGGCATGGTTTTCAGCAGATCCATAAACTGAATATGGTTTTTACCACAGACCCATAAACTGAACCCGTGCGGGATGGTTTTGGTCAGATCCATGAACTGTGTTAAAGAACGATATTAAAACGGGGATTGGCCAGAAATGACCCACCCAAATTCGTGTGTTGAGCCATCAGACAACCTGGACTCGTCGTTGATTGGCCTGTAAATACTTGGACAACTACTTCTGACCCCAAAACCAGTGCCACCTGACCGGAGTGGTGAAATGTGGGATCCGCCAACTTGAAATCAGGAATTTCTATTTTTAGTAGTGAACCTTTATTTATGTAAATTGTATTACAGGATGTTAATTTTCCCAACAGGCTATAGGTTCAAATCTGCGAAACTGCAAATTATTTTATTTTTATATTAATAAATGAACATGATTACATTCTATTTATTACTTTTGAGAGTGGAATATTAAGAATATTTTTCATAGTCATTAAACCAGCAGAACGGATCAGTACTGATTTCGAGGCCGCTACGCCATCTCATCAGCGTTCTTTGTTCAATTTTTCCACTGTTTCAAGTGGTGCTAGTTAGTAGGAATATCAACTATTTAACCAATGTTTTTAACGAAAATTGAATATGAGAAGTTCCCACATACACATTTTCAAGTTATTACCTTTTTGGTTAGTACGAAATTCCCCAACCCTGACGATTAATATTCCCAATATTCCATGTATCTCTTTCGCTTTTTCCAGAGCCATCGGCTGCTGATATCTAAAGCTTTTTGTTATTTATGTTCAAGGAATTGCATTTTTAGTTAACAATTTGCAATGAACATGTAAAAAAGTGCGCGTGCCCTCGCAATGTTTTAAATTAATGTATGAATTTCTATTTTTAATAGTGAACCTATATTTATGTAAATTGTATTACAGGATGTTAATTTTCCCAACAGGCTATAGGTTCAAATCTGCGAAACTGCAAATTAATTTATTTTTATTTTTTATTTTAATAAATGAACGTGATTACATTCTATTTATTACTTTTGAGAGTGGAATATTAAGAATATTTTTCATAGTCATTAAACCAGCAGAACGGATCAGTACTGATTTCGATTAAGAAGGTAAGGATATGCCGCAATTTTTTGTCATGGGCAAAGCGTTTGAAGCGAAGGAACCCTCGTAAGGGACCCTCGTAAAGTTTGCATTGCTTGGCCTCAACCTTTTCTACGACTTTCGACGACGTCGACAAGTCGGAGTTGCCAATGGGCTGGCGTTTGCTGGCGACTTTAATGGTATTTGTTGAAGTGGCAGGACCATCCGCCTTGGGAATGACCGCAGAAACCCCTTCAGACAGCGGTGCCTCCAATCATGGGCCCGATACCTCCATCGCCTCTTCGTATTCCTCCAGCAATACAGCTTCCGAAAAAATGGGTAAATCGTCCATATTACTAGGAAAGAATGAAGTTTAGTAAATGCGATAAAATTAGGTGGTCAAAATGACCAGTTTTGTGATTGGTCGTCTAACAATCCCATTTTGTGTTCGAACGTAGGCGACGCGAACATGATCATCAGTACCTGGATACGTTTTCACGACCCGACCTAACTTCCAGGCAGTGGGCGAAAGTTGCTCATGACGAATAGCAACTAAATCATTTACAGCTATATCACGCTCAGGAAATTTCCATTTATAACGTTTATGCAAATTCGGTAAATATTCTTCTTTCCATCGGCGCCAGAAATCATGCGTAAGCGCCTTAACTTTGCGGTATCTATTTATCAAACCTATTGCTGACTCATATATTGAAGCTTCAGGGGGCGCCAATATTGGCCCGCCTATCAAAAAATGACCCGGAGTAAGAGCCACTGGTTCATTAGGACCATCCGACATAGGACATAGTGGGCGCGCATTTAGGCACGCCTCTATTCTCGCGAGCACAGTCAATCTCCCGAGAAGCACCTACGAAATTTGTGCCATTGTCAGAAAATACTGTTTGTGGACAACCTCGCCTAGCAATAAAACGATGAAAAGCAGCCAAGAAGGCATCCGACGACAAATCCGTCGCAGCTTCTAAATGGACTGCCTTGGTGGAGAAACAAACAAAGATACAGACATAGGCCTTTGTTATTCGACAAGATCGACCTGTAAAACTTCTCAGGTCAAAGGGACCTGCGAAATCAACGCCAGTAGTGGTAAAAGGACGATTTAAAGTAGTTCGCTCTGGAGGAAGTGCCGCCATGATCTGATTGCATGTGCGTTTCCTATCCAAAATGCAACGTTTGCAGCGGTTCACTACAGTGCGAACCAACACCTTGAGCCGTGGGACCCAATATTCAACGCGTATAATCCGCAGCATCAGCTGATTCCCGCCATGAATCGAAATCATATGTACAAACTCTGACAACAAAATCGTAAACCTACTTGAATATGGTAGAATAATTGGATGTTTTTCAGTGTAGGATAAAGAGGGAGATTTCACCAAAGGACCATTCAACCTCATTACTCCATTGCTGTCCAAAAAGGGATTAAGGGACTGTATCGAACTTTTTGCGGAAGTCGATTTTTTCAACAAAAGACACTGATATTCCTCAGGATAATGAACTTTTTGAGCCAAAATCGCCAATCTCCACTTCACCTTCGATATTTCATCACTTGAAATCGTTGTCGACTCAAAAGTATACTTGCCCCTATGTGCAGAATGTGTCCGATAGTAAAAACGAAACAAATATGATGTCACTCTGAGAGCACGATCAAGCTTAGAAAATCTATTCAACACATCTTCAAAATCTGAAAAGAATACTGCATGCGTCTTAATAACTTTGGCCTCGACATCTGTGTCCATAGGCGAAAGATCCTTTATGGTCCAATTAGACTTAGCATTACGCAGCCACGTCGGTCCATGCCACCAGAGATCACTTCCTGCCAGATCCGAAGGTGAAACTCCTCTACTAGCTAAATCTGCTGGATTATCTTCCGACCTAACATGATACCAGTTGTGTTTTCCGACATTCTCCTGAATTCTGCACACTCTATTAGCAACAAACGTTGTCCAACTACTTGGCGTTTTCCTCAACCAACAAAGCACAATAGTAGAATCGGTCCAACAATACACCTGTTTGATTGAAATACCAATTTCGCTACTCACTGTTTTTAAAAGCTCAGAAGCCAAAACTGCTCCACAAAGTTCCAGCCGAGGCAAAGAAATAGATTTAATAGGAGCGACTTTCGTCTTACAAGGGAGTAAGTGTGCATAAATTTGGCCAAATGCTTCAATGCGAATATAAATTGCCCCCGCGTATGCTTTTTCCGAGGCGTCGGAAAAAACATGAATTTCTGCTATAGAATCTGGAGAATAATGTACCCATTGCGGTATTCGAATACTGGTTACATCCTTATAAAAATCAACGAATTTTCTCCATTCCCTTTCTGTTGACGAGAGCAAGAAATCTTTCCAATCAATATTGTCGAGCCAAATCTTCTGCATAATCATCTTTGCGACAACAGCTACCGGAGCTAACCAACCAACAGGATCAAAAAGCTTTGCAATCGTAGACAAAACCTCTCTTTTTGTATACCTAGACCTTTCAATAATGGGCTCCACTTTGAAATAAAATGAATCCAGCTGAGCATTCCACTGAATACCCAGTGTCTTCGAACTACTAGGCTCCACAAAGGTCAAAAGCTTTGAATCCACCAAGTAATCTGGCGGTAAATCATCAACAATTTTGATCTCATTTGATGTCCATTTCCTCAATTCAAATTTAGCTGAAGACAAAACAGTTCTTAGTTCATCCCGGGCTCTCAAAGCAGATGAAATATCATGAGCCCCCGTCAATACGTCGTCAACGTACATATCCTTGCGTAAAATATCAGCAGCAAGGGGGTACTCAGCCTCCGAATCCTCTGCCAACTGTAACAATGTCCTTATGGTTAAGTAAGGAGCGCAGTTGACACCAAACGTCACTGGCTGTAACTCATACGTCATTACCTCTTCCACGGGAGAAGATAGAAAAAGAATACGCTGAAATGGCGTATGAGCGGGATCAAGACGAATTTGTCTATACATCTGAGTGATATCGCAGTTAAATACATATCGAAAGAGCCTCCAACGCAATATCAACAGAATTAAATCTGATTGTAAAGTGGGTCCCACATTGAGGCAATCATTTAGACTATTTCAATTAGAGGTTCTGTTCGATGCATTAAACACCACACGCAACTTTGTGGTCCTTCTGTCAGGCTTAATCACTGGGTGATGAGGAAGATAACATGAAAGAGAAGGTTTAGCAAAATTATCCGATACAGGGTTCATATGACCTAAAGTTAAATATTCTTCAACCACATCATCATATAGTTCCTTGACACTAGGTTTACGCAGCAAAGAGGACTCATTTCTCAAGAATTGTGCCATGACATTCTGTTTCGAAAAGCCTAAACTAATAGAATGAGGAAATTCCGGCTTACACGGTAGCGTCACAACATAACGACCGTCGGTGTCTCGCCGCGTCGTTTTCCTATAATTATCCTCACAAAATTTATCCATCGGTGAAACAATTTTCCTTTTAGGAGTTTCTTCAAGTTCCCAGAAGCGAAGAAGATTTTGATTTAAATTTTCTTCCAGAGACGCCTCTATTGTGGTCGAATAAACCTGAACGCATGATTCCTGAACAGATCCTGTAACAATCCATCCGAATACGGTCCGTTGCGCCACCAAAGATCCGAAAATATCACGATTAATTTCGCTCAAAATAATCTGTGGATACAAATCAGCGCCCAAAAGTAAATCAACAGGCCGAGTTTGGTAAAAACGAGGGTCTGCTAGCTGTAAATTCGAAACACTATTACGATAACTGGAGCCTACAATGAACGAAGGCAGATGGCCTGATATATTAGGTAGTACCAGGGCCATGGTTTCCAATAGGATAGATGAATCTAAAGGAGAACCAATTTTCAAACTAAAAACTTTTCTAGTAGTGGCAGAAAGAGTTTGATTAATTCCTGAAACTCTGACATTCCTAGAATGTGCAAATAGTTTCAAACTATTCTGTAAATGCTCAGAGATGAAAGATGACTCTGAAGCGGGGTCAATTAAGACTCGAGCTGGGTAAGTCATACCATTGTGAACAATATTCACCATAGCTGTTCCCAGAAGCACTTCTCGGTTCTGAGAGACATCAAATACCTGTCGAGTAGGATTACTGCTCGAAGATATGCCACTCGTTGTAGAAGGCAGGGAGTATTCTACTTGAGCATTCTGGGTCAAATTGCCAGACGTGGTAGCAAAATTATCCCTAGGCGCAACTTCCGAGGTAGCATTATCTCGACGTAGTAAAGTATGATGCCTTTTATTGCAAATACTGCAATTAAAAGCACATTTGCAACTATTTACTTCATGTTCAAGTGATAAGCAATTCATACAACAATGAAATTTTTTCACCGTTGAAAATCTTTCCGAAATTGAAGAATTCTTGAATCGCTTACATCCCCTCAAGAGGTGTCCCGAATTCCGACATAAAACATGTGTAGTATAAAATTTATGAAATAAAATAAAAACACAGTATTTTAATTAAAATTTGTGATGAGTTCCATTATTTTTTCAACTCTTTGTTACCTTGAATAGCGATATGTGGTTCCGAAAAAGTTCACAAAGCAGGTGCTATAACTAGTAAAAATTGAAGATGGCGAAGACAATGTTTAACCTACCCGTTAGGGGTTTACTCGTTGGAATCCAACAAAATATTCCAGCCAAACAATGTTGATAACAATGGAATAATATTTGGATCCCAACAGAGAATTCCAATAAAATTCATAGACGGAAAACTAATAAGTTAATAATATAAACAAAGATATCAAACGTAAAATTCAGCTTAAACACACGTGCAGATGTGATAATATATAAGCAACTCTATGCAACTCAATTCATTCACAAATGTCAAAATACTAATTTGACATACGAAACTGTTTGACAGTCCAAGAAGATCCATATTAATTCGCTTTCGCCGCGAGTCTACCTTATATTACCTTGGTAGCCATCATGGCAAATCGGTAGCAGTACCCTAAAGCATTGTAATATTAAGACGAAATATTAATAAATATTATATCAGCGTAGAACCATAAGCAAAATGTTCTAAAAAAATGCAATGAATATAAAAATATTAATAATAAATAATGCACATATATACACAAAAATTCAATTATTAATACGTACCTTTAATACTTTTTCGAAGGTCGCCGGCTTCCAACAGACCCTTCTTCCCTGGATTACCTGCAGCAATGTCAGTCCAGACGTTGTCGTCAACTATCATTTGTTGCGAAGATTCTTTCTTTTTACAATCTGTCCTGGATCAAAGTGATCCGAACAGATGGAAGATGTTGCCGAGAACTTCCTCTTACAAATTTCACTCCATATTTTGCGTTTGCGTTCATCACTGGGGACGGTAAAGAATGTTTGGTTCCCTTCTTTTTACATATGGAACAGCTACGCAAGTTGGTTTTTGCTTTATTCATTTTATTCACTCAAGTTTTGATTTGAATTGTATATTTTAAACTTTTTTCACTTTTTTATGCTTTTATCTCACCAATTTTTTAATTTTTAGCTTCTTTCACAGCACAGACATAAAACATTTGACAGTTGTCTGAAGAATAAACAGGGGACAGCTGCGCTAGTAAGAGTACCTGTTTAATCTGCCTTGAATTGGATATTAAGAAAACAAGATGTTTTTCATGTATATTATGAAAAACAGATTAAGATCTGATTTTAACAAGATTTTTGTTTTGTTTAAAATTTCGAGAGAGAACACAAAAGCACGTGCGTTTATGATGGTATAAATGCCATGTATTTATGGGGGTTGTTTTAACTATTTGCTTATAGCT
Source organism: Linnaemya tessellans (assembly GCA_951800035.1). Classification (NCBI taxonomy): domain Eukaryota; kingdom Metazoa; phylum Arthropoda; class Insecta; order Diptera; family Tachinidae; genus Linnaemya; species Linnaemya tessellans. The sequence continues at coordinate 101,761,056 of OX637532.1, read as the reverse complement.
TAAAAACTATACATTTGCGCCTAACGCCGCTACCTGCAATCGAAAGCTTACAAAAATGCGCGTCGATTGCGATAGTTATCATATATCCCAATAGGGTACGAAAAAACTTGTGGGCACAACAAGATTTGCAAAACTTATATATGCCATGTATGTATATATGGGGGTTATTTTAACCAAGGTATATACTCGTATGTATATACAAGGAATTCCCACTTGCTTTTATTAAATATTAATAAGGATTTTTGAAGTTTCTATTTTTCCAAATAAAGAAAATAATTTTCTTTATTTAGAAACTTTTAAATAAAATCTGTAATACGTATATATATATATATATATATATATATATATATATATACATATATATATATATATATATATATATATATATATATATATATATATATATATATATATATATATATATATATGAAGTTTTTTATTTAACACATTGTTGTCACAATACTAATATATAAATGAAATTTATTTGTTGGTGGTTAAGCAATGTCTATATGCATTTCATTGGTGCTTTACCAAATCGTCAGTAGACTTTAACCACAGTTTTGAAAAGTTAAAAACCTCTTATCTTATGCATATACTTCCGAAAACCATCTGAGAATTCACAACTTGTAAATTACAAACTATTTTCAAAAATAACAACAGAACAAGAACATAGGCTTGCAACTCATACAAAACTAAACCAACAAATAAAGTATGTTCGATACGAATCTATTTTATTTTTCTACACCTTTATACAATCAGAAATCCATTGGATAACAAGAAAAGTATTTATGAGGCAAAATGAAAAATAAAATCTAAATCAAACTGTTATCAAGTTTTTTTATTTAACACATTGTTGTCATTGTTTTCAAAACTGTGGTTAAAGTCTACTGACGATTTGGTAAAGCACCAATGAAATGCATATAGACATTGCTTAACCACCAACAAATAAATTTCATTTATATATATATATATGTATATATATATATATATATATATATATATACATATATCTATATATATATATATATATATATATATATATATATATATATATATATATATATATACCTAGCAGCATTTTATGAAATTAATGATTATATTCGAGTCTTATCCGAGTCATTGGCACGATTAAAATAATCATTTATGCGCTCGTTTTCGAGTCGAAAATGACTGTTCATTCGGGAGAAAATGGTACCCTAGCCGCGACTCTTCTAAAGGACTCATTTATGATTCGCGCTTCTGATCAGTTTCGACTCAATTTCGAGACAGTTTTGCGAGTTTTCTTCGAGTCATTTTTCAGTCATATTACTGGTCGTTTACGAGTCTTTTTCGAATCATATAATACGCATTTTTAATTGGATTTTTGCTGTATCAATACAGGCATTAATTATTGTTTTTTTATTTAATTTACAAATAACATATAACAAAATATAAATAAAATATTATAAAATTCAATTTTTAATTTCAAAATTGTTATTTAATATTAAATAAATAAATAAAAAATTATAAAATTCAGTTTGTTTGACAACTTTTCTTTATCATCTTTATTCCCTTCATCCAACTCGTCGTCTCCACCATCTTCCTGCAACTTATTTGCTAAACTTTTCTGGCTTAATTTTCCGTCAATTGCATTCTTGTCTTTTGCCGGAGCTTCGGGCTTATTATTTAATTTAAACATTTTCAAAACTCTATAGAACAGTCAATACATGAGAGCCAAATCAGCAATGGTTATCTTCTCCGGCACATATCTGTAAAGAAGCAAACAATTATGTTTTTTGAACTATAAAGATATGAAGTCCTTACTTACTCAATAGTTACGTCACTTGCAGCTCCTGGCGATTTTTCTCGCGTTTTTTCATCACTTAAAGACTCATTCCTCTTTTCTTTTGTTTTTACTCCTTCATCTTTGTGGGTATTTACATTTACATCGGATTTATTTTTAGATTCATCCTGAATATCTTCATTTTCACGTTCATTCTCTTGGTTCTGTTTAAGTTTTTTATTTAACTTCTTTATAGGTGATATTTAACCTATATTTGGCCCGCCTATCACGAAATGACCCGGAGTAAGAGCCACTTTCTCATTAGGATTATCTGACATAGGACATAGTGGGCGCGAATTTAGGCACGCCTCTATTCTCGCGAGCACAGTCGAAAGCTCCTCAAATGTATACTTAACAGATTGAGCCTCCTTGCGAAAATGATGTTTAAAACTTTTGACAGCCGCCTCCCAGAGTCCCCCCATATGGGGCGCATCAACTGGGATAAACCGCCATGAAAGGCCCTTTCCTGGCGGTTTATCCCAGCCTGACTTTCCTTCAAAAGAAATCCTTTTCAATCTCCTGAGAAGCACCTACGAAATTTGTGCCATTGTCAGAAAATAATGTTTGTGGACAACCTCGCCTAGCAATAAAACGATGAAAAGCAGCCAAGAAGGCATCCGATGACAAATCCGTCGTAGCTTCTAAATGGACTGCCTTGGTGGAGAAACATACAAATTTACAGACATATGCCTTTTTTATTCGACATGATCGACCTGTAAAACTCCTCAGGTCAAGGGGACCTGCGAAATCCACGCCAGTAGTGGTAAAAGGACGATGTAAAGTATTTCGCTCTGAAGAAGTTCCGCCATGATCTGTTTGCATGTGCGTTTCCTATCCAAAATGCAACGTTTGCAGCGGTTCACTATAGTGCGAACCAACACCTTGAGCCGTGGGACCCAATATTCAATGCGTATAATCCGCAGCATCAGCTGATTCCCGCCATGAATCGAAAACCTCATTAATCCATTGCTGTCCAAAAAGTGATTAAGGGACTGTAACGAACTTTTTGCGGAAGTAGATTTTTTTAACAAAATACACTGATATTCCTCAGGATAATGAACTTTTTGAGCCAAAATCGCCAATCTCAACTTCACCTTCGATATTTCATCACTTGAAATCGTTGTCGACTCAAAAGTATACTTGCCCCTATGTGCAGAATGTGTCCGATAGCAGAAACGAAACAAATATGATATCACTCTGAGAGCACGATCAAGCTTAGAAAATCTATACACATTTTCGAAATCTGAAAAGATCACTGCATGCGTCTTAACAGCTCTGCCCTCGACATCTGTGTCCATAGGCGAAAGATCCTTTATGGTCCAATTAGACTTAGCATTGCGCAGCGACGTCGGTCCATGCCACCAGAGATCACTTCCCCCCAGATCCGAAGGTGAAACTCCTCTACTAGCTAAATCCGCTGGATTATCTTCCGACCTAACATGATACCAGTTGTGTTTTCTGACATTCTCCTGAATTCTGCACGCTCTATTAGCAACAAACGTTGTCCAACTACTTGGTGTTATATATATATATATATATATATATATATATATATATATATAAGTTTTTCCATTTGTCTAGCAATTTCGTTAATAACATTGTGTGTGTGTGTGGTATAAAATTTATGAAATAAATAAAAACACAATCCTTTATTTTTTCAACTTTTTGTTACCTTGAGTAGCGATATGTGGTTCCGAAAAAGTTCACAAAGCAAGTGCTATAACTAGTAAAAGTTGAAGATGGCGAAGACAATGGGTCTCATGCATAAAAACGAGTAAAAGCGCTGAGTTGAAGCAGGTGAGCAATTGCTCATAAAGTCGAGTTCTATCAAACAGCAACAGCTTTTGCTCAATTTCGTATGCATAAAAAAGAATTCAAACCAATTGCAATTACTTGAGCAAAGGGAGTTAGGTTAGGTTAGGTTAAAAAGGGCTGCCCGCAGTAAGCGAGAAAAACACTCGGAGGCCATCAAAAGGCCCATTGTGATGCCCAGAGGACTATACCCTACACACTCTTCTCAAGACGAAGTGGTGGTTCCTGAGAACCATTTAGAACTTCTCACAAAGCCCGCCAGGGCAGCCAGCGGTGCATCCCTGAGGCAGTCAAGATCCCGCAGGAAACGAGAGCCTAGATGTCTAAGCCTACGCTCCTGCAGGGCCGGACAGTCACAAAGGAAATGCTGTACTGACTCCTCCTCCTCCTCCTCATCGAAGCAGCTCCTGCAGCGGCCATCATGGGGAAAGCCCAAACGCTCCGACATGTGCCCAATTGCACAGTGCCCCGTCAAGACCCCTACCAGGAGTGCCAACGTCTGTTTCCCAAAAAACAGAAGTTGCCTAGTCCTTGCTCTGCTAAGCGAGGGCCATAGAGTTTTGGAGACCCTACAGGTAGTAATACTTGACCACCTGTTTGTCACCTCCCTCCTTGCCCACCACTGAAATCTGCCCAGCAGCTCAACTGAGGGAATGTCAATGTCCCTATGCGATACTGCTTCATCCAAGGCCGAACCCGCTCTCGCGCATTCGTCCGCCATCTCATTCCCCTGAATGCCTTCATGCCCTGGAACCCAAACCACATTGACATCATGCCCCCTAAGTCTGGCCAGAGATTGAATGCATGCCAGTACACATCTCGACTTTATCATCTCCGAACCCAGGGCTCTAATTGCTGCCAGACTATCTACACAGATGTCAATAGTTCTTGCCTCCAAATTGAGCCCATCAATCCTTAATGCTGCCTCGGTAATGGCATAAATCTCTGCTTGGAAAACCGTCGAGGTATCGGGTAGCCTGAGCGATACCGAAAGGCCGAGACCCTCGGAAAATACCCCCGAACCAGTGCCAGTGTCCATCTTCGAGCCGTCCGTAAAAACCAAAGTTGCATTACTACGAGTCGCGGAGTTTTCCATCCAGTCCTTCCTCTCCGGGAATGCGACTGAGAAGGATTTGTCGAAGCACATGACCGGAGTCATATAATCAGTCCGTCCCCCCAGGACCTGCCCTCCTACCTTTTGTAGGATAATGCCATGTCCCGTACGGTCATGCCTGAAACTGCCCGACTCCATGAGCCTGAGGGCAGATCTGGCAGATATGTACTTGATATATATTTCAAGGGGAGCCAAATCAAGTATTGTCTCTAGACTGGCCTGAGGGGCCGACCTCATTGCGCCAGTCACAGCAAGACATGCTAGCCTCTGTACCTTGCCCAGTATAGAGAGATATGTACTCTTGTCCACAGCCCTCCACCAAACAAGTGATCCATAAGTAAGAATGGGTCTGATCACCGCCGTATACATCCAGTGAAGGATGTACGGTTTCAACCCCCATCTCCTCCCTGAAACTCTCTTGCATGCGTAAAACGCACATAGAGCCCTCCTCGTTCTATCCTCCACATTTCGTCTCCACGATAGTTTAGAGTCTAGAATAATGCCGAGGTACTTCGCTTTCCTCGAGAGTCCCAAGCTCATGCCACCAAGGCATGGTGGCCTAAAAGCCGGGATCTTATATCTCTTGGTGAAAAGTACCAGTACAGTCTTCGAAGGGTTTATGCCTAGACCGTTCCCCTTGGCCCAGTCCAGTAGTTCGTTCAGCGCCGATTCCATGAGTTCACTTATCGTAGGCAAATATTTACCCCTAATAAGGAGCACAACGTCATCAGCATATGCGACTACCTTGGTGCCACCTGCGTTCAACCTGAAAAGGATGCTGTTCAGGACAAGGTTCCATAGGAGCGGAGACAGAACTCCCCCCTGCGGAGTGCCCCTTGTTACAGCCTTCCTCCTCGTACTCATGCCCAAACTGGATACTATGGATCTGCTCCTAAGCATGTTCCCTGCCCAGTCCGTAATTAACTGGTCCGCACCGATCTCTCTGAGCACCCCAGTTATCGAGGATATGTTCAGATTGTTAAAAGCGCCCTCTATGTCTAGGAAGGATGCCATAACAAACTCCTTCTTGTCAAGGGAATCTTCTATAGTGCCGACAACATCATGCAGCGCCGTCTCCACCAACCTACCCTTCTGGTAGGCATGCTGTGCACCGCAGAAATTCTCTGGCGAGAGAAGTTCCCTGACATACAAATCAACCAGTCTCTCCAGTGTTTTCAATAGAAAAGATGACAGACTGATTGGTCTGTAATCTTTAGCGGTACTGTGGTTTATCCTCCCCGCTTTTGGAATGAATACCACAGTAACCTCCCTCCACTCCATAGGAATGTACCCGTAAACGAGACTTCCCCTAAAGATGATTTGCAGCCATGGTAAAATCGCCTCCATGGCATGCTGCATCAGCGCTGGGAAAATACCATCTGGCCCCGCTGACTTAAAGGGCTTAAAAGATGTCACTGCCCATCTTACCCTGGCTGGCTGTACAATGGAGTCCACCAAATCACTCCCTAGGATAGCTGTTTGCACGGGGACGACAGTACCACGTACGTCCGCCCCGTCCTCGCAATCCGGAAAGTGAGTTTCCATTAGTAGCTCCAGGGTATCCTCGCTGCTTTCAGTAAAAGTCCCGTCAGGCCTCATAAGGGATCCCGGCGTGACAGGCTCCTTAGAGAGTAGTTTTCTTAGGCGGGAAGCCTCAGATGTGCCCTCCAAGTCACCACAGAAACGCTTCCACGAGTCCCTCTTTGCCTTCCTGGTTTCGCTCTTGAAGACGTTGAAAGCTCTACGATAGTTATCCCTGTCTATGGGATTTCTGTCGCGCTTCGCCTTATTATAAAGTCTCCGGCAGTCTGTCCTGAGCTGCTTGAGTCTCGGATTCCACCACTTCTGATGGACTTTCGTTGACGGTTGCCGCTCCCGACAAGATGCGTGATAGGCGTCCCTCAGTGTCCTTGACAAAAGGACTGAAGAGTCCTCCAGCTCCTGAATGCTGCCCACCTGCTCCGCTACTGGAGGTGGTAGGGCCTCCACGAGCTTTCTGAAACTTCCCCAATCCGTCCGCCTAGGGTTCCTGTAAGGCTTGCCCCCACTCGGAATAAGATCGATCGTAAAAGTGATTCTGTTATGATCAGAGAATGAGCACTCAAGGCTCACCCTCCAGTCAGATATTATAATAGAGTCCCTATCACTAACCAAAGTTAAATCAATGACCTGTTGCCTGATTCTATTGAAAAACGTTGGCCTATTGCCCTTGTTGCAAATCCTAAGATTGGTTGACAAGAGAAATTGTAATAAATCCTCACCTCGTTTATTTATATCCGTGCTACCCCAGAGTGTGTGATGCGCATTTACATCACCGCCCAGTACAAGGTCATGTCCACGTGTCCCGCACCAGTCAATGAGTGTGCGCACCGCACTCGGAGGAGGGATCCTTGCGTTCAAGCGCAGCTACCGTTAGATCGCCAGAGCTGTAATGGGATAAAAGAAAAATATTGATGTTTTTCCTAATCAGAATACAGCTTCTAATCTTACCTTCCGTGGTAGGAGAGAGTAGAGTAAACAAACGTGACCGATGGCCCCGAACCTTATTTGCAACTAACCAAGGCTCTTGGATCAAGGCCACGGATATGCACTCCCTCTCCATAAAGCGTAACAGCTCGTCCGATGCTGCCTCGGAGTGATGCAAGTTAATTTGCACCACCTTTATGCCGCTCGGAGTCGTCCTAAAGGGAGTTCAAACCTGTAATTGTTATTGAAGTGTAAACATGTCGTCAAGTGAATGTGAAGTAGAAATAGAACTAAATAATAATAATAAAGTAGAAAATGACGACATTTCTAAATTTTTAGTGGAAAAAATAACACAAAATAAATATTTATTAGAAAAGAGTCAATTACCAAGTATAAAAAAAAAATAAAGAAAAACCAACTATAGAAGAATGTGTAAGAGAAATTAAGCAGAAATTTGGAATTGAATTAACGGGGAAAAATATTTAATTTTATCATAGTTGCTGAGGGCACCACCACGTGTTTCGTCTGACTCCTCAAAAAAGTAATTAGCCAACCAGCAGATGCTACTATCATCAAACCTATGTATTTATCATTTTATTATTAATTAAATAAAAAAAAATAATAATAATTAAGAATACAAACCTGTACAATTTTTTATCCTCACTTGCTAAATTTTTTTTACGCTGTTGATAACATTTTGTATATATTTGCGGTACAAAATATTCACCCATGATTCCTTGTTAGTGGACGCGAGTCAACTATAAGGCATGCTCAACAAAATTTGGGGAAGAGCTCACAAAAGAGAGAAAAAGCTTGTTTTTATGCATATGAAAATGAGCACATGCTCATCTAACTTAGTTCAAACTGAGCAAGACGAGTTCAAACGTAAGCAGTGAGTAAAAGCAAATTCATCAAATTTTATTATGCATACGACAAGCACCTTTTACTCAAAAAAAAACGAGTCAGAGCTCAAGCTCACGTTTCATGCATGAGGCCCAATGTTTAACCTACCCGTTAGCGGTTTACTCGTTGGAATCCAAGAAAATATTCCAGCCAAACAATGTTGATAACAAAGGAATAATATTTGGATCCCAACAGAGAATTCCAATAACATACATAGACAGTAAACTAATAAGTTAATAATATAAACAAAGATATCAAACATAAAATTCAGCTTAAACATTGCCGGCCACCTTGCAAGAACATTGTTACATGTAAGACAGTGAATTTTAAGTATAAATAATAAAGTAAATACTTCATTATAATACAAGGTATATTTATAATAAAGTATATTTTTTCATAATACAAAAGGCGAATGGTTTTTACAACAGATCCATCAACTGAGTTTTGCGGCATGGTTTTCAGCAGATCCATAAACTGAATATGGTTTTTACCGCAGATCCATGAACTGTGTTAAAGCACGATATTAAAACGGGGATTGGCCAGAAATGACCCACCCAAATATAGTGTGTTGAGCCATCAGACAACCCGGACTCGTCGTTGATTGGCCTGTAAATAATTGGGCAACTACTTCTGGCCCCAAGACCAGTGCCACCTGACCGGAGTGGTAAAATGTGGGATCCGCCAACTTGAAATCAGGAAATTGATTTCCAATTGTTGGCGATACGTCTTCGACGGGCTTCTTCACAGCCCGCATCGCAGAAACTTTAGCGGTTAATGGAATCCTATTTAATGGGTCATAAATCGATTCATTATTTACAGGACAATATGAATCTGCAACAGGAATCATTAACCACTGGCAACTATAGCTGTGGCTGCAGCAAAGGTCATTGACTCCCCGCAATTGAATCTTTTTATTCCCCATGCGCAATTTCACCTGAAATGTTGGTGAGAACGCTGTCACGTGGCGATGAAGCAGGATAGGCTCAGCCGACGTGCTTGGGAGCGGCCGTGAAGACGCAAACACTGGCTTCGATTTGATGGTGGAGTATTTTTTGTCTTTCGCACCCGGAGAATGCAGCAGAGTGTTATGTTCACATTGACATCTATTACACTTCCGAGTGCTAGGACAATCTTTCCTCGTGTGGTGCTCTGACAAACAGCTCGAGCAGTAACCAAAAGTAAGGATATGCCACAATTTTTTGTCATGGGCCAAGCGTTTGAACCGAAGGCACCCTTGTAAGGGATGCGGTTTCTTGCAAAGTTTAGATGGCTTGGCCTCAACCTTTTCTGCGACTTTCGGCGACGTCGACGAGTCGGAGTTGTCTACAGGCTGTGGTTTTCCGGCGACTTCGGTGGTATTCGTTGAAGAGGCAACACCATTCTTCTTGGTAATAACCGCAGAAGCTCCTTCAGACAACGGTGCCTCGAATGATGGGCCCGATACTTCCATCGCCTCTTCATATTCCTCTAGCAATACAGCTTCCGAAAAAATGGGTAAAGCTTCCATATTACTGGGACAGAATGAAGTTTAGTAAATGCGATAAAATTAGGTGGTAAAAATGACCAGTTTTGTGATTCGTCGTCTTACAATCCCATTTTGTTCAAACATCGGTGACGCGAACATGATCATCAGTGCCTGGATACGTTTTAACGACTCGACCTAACTTCCAGGCAGTGGGCGAAAGTTGCTCATGACGAATAGCAACTAAATCATTTACAGCTGTATTACGCTCAGGAAATTTCCATTTATAACCTTTATGCAAATTTTGTAACTAAATTTTGGCGACAGAAATCATGTGTAAGTGCCTTAACTTTGCGGTATTTATCAAATCTATTGCTGACTCATATATTGAAGATTCAGGGGGCGCCAATATTGGCCCGCCTATCAAGAAATGACCCGGAGTAAGAGCCACTGGCTCATTAGGATTATCTGACATAGGACATAGTGGGGGCGAATTTAGGCACGCCTCTATTCTCGCGAGCACAGTGGAAGGTTCCTCAAATTTATACTTAACAGATTGAGCCTCCTTGCGAAAAGGATGTTTAAAACTTTTTACAGCCGCCTCCCAGAGTCCCCCCATATGGGGCGCACCAGCTGGGATAAACCGCCATGAAAGACCCTGAACTCCAAATGTTGAACACATACGAGCCTGACTTTCCTTCGAAAAAGTGCAAAAATCCTTTTCAATCTCCCGAGAAGTTCCTACGATATGTGTGTCATTGTCAGAAAATACTAGCAATAAAACGATGAAAAGCAGCCAAGAAGGCATCCGATGACAAATCCGTCGTAGCTTCTAAACGGATTGCCTTGGTGGAGAAACATACAAAGATACAGACATATGCCTTTATTATTCGACATGATCGACCTGTAAAACTCCTCAGGTCAAAGGGACCTGCGAAATCCACGCCATTAGTGGTAAAAGAACGATGTGAAGTATTTCGCTCTGGAGGAAGTGCCGCCATGATCTGATTGCATGTGCGTTTCCTATCCAAAATGCTACGTTTGCAGCGGTTCACTACAGTGCGAACCAACACCTTGAGCCGTGGGACCCAATATTCAATGCGTATAATCCGCAGCATCAGCTGATTTCCGCCATGAATCGAAATCATATGTACAAACTCTGACAACAAGATCGTAAACCTACTTGAATATGGTAGAATAATTGAATGTGCATTACGAAAAAGATCAGTGAAAAATTACCAAATAACAAATATATTTTAGCAAACCAACAATAAACCAAATAAAACCAAACAAAAACAAACAGTTTCATCACACAATAACAACAACATAAACTAAAGGAATGCAAATACATTTCACTTGTGACGAGAGGAAAAAATAAGAGAGAATTAAATAATAAAATCAGTACTGACACTGTAAACCAGTGTTGGCACTTTGAGTCACGATGACCGGATCGGGGCTTTTATGGTTCCCCTTGCGTGTCATTGTGCTTTATCCTAATTTCACTCTTACATAAAAAAAATATTCTATTGTTGATGCCACGTTGTTGATCACTGTTGGTGTTTAGTGATGAAGGCCTAACACTGATCACTGAACAACCTATCAAACAGTGATTAGCATACTGGCATTGGCAATACAAGATTTAATCGTTCGTTTTGCTTTTATTTCTTGTTTTTATGGCAGGTCCTTTTAGAATAGATTTCTGCGACATACGTGGGCTGCGTGCAAATTTTTTCTCAGTGCCCACGTTTGTCTGCATCGGCCGGATGTTTTCGCCTTATGTGAGACTCAGATGTCTGAAAATGCTGACCACCTTGCGCAGCTAGAGAATGAACCAACACGTGTTTCGTGTGTTGATGGGCACCAACATAATACTCTCTACCTTTTTCTTTCTTCACATCCAGACAAATATACAATGGGTGTCAGCGCACCTATCGGAAATTCGGATCATTGCACCATTTCTGCCTCCTTTTCGATTACAGAACTTCGAAACGTTTCACACCCAGCTACGAAACATTTAAAATATCTTTACAAAAAGGCTGCTTGGGATGAGCTCAACGATTTCTTTAGGCATTTTAATTGGAAACTTTGCTTTCTTGACAGTAATGTCGATGCCATGGCAGAAATGGTGGAAAATATAATATTGCTTGGAATGAACATTTTCATTCCATCCAAGCAAATTCTGATTAAGCCTAAATTGAAATCATGTTTTAATCAGACATGCAGAATTGCTGTCAGATCCAGAGAGGTTGCATTTGGTATCTGGCGTACTAAAAAGAACGCTGAAACTGATTTGATGCGCAAAAGTGCGAGATCTTCGTGTGCCAAGGTACTAAGATGCGAAAAAGCTCTGTACGAGCAGCATCTTCGTGCTAAGAGTTTCTGGTCATTTGTCAAAAGAGTGAAAGTTAATGCTAGTTTCTCGATCCCGACTCTTTTGAAGGGTGACCAATTATTCACTGACCCGGTTGACCTTTTAGCTGAAATATTCGCAAGTAATTCGCACTTGCCGGAAAGCAATCAACCACTGCCGGTTCTTGAAAATGTATCCACAGCTATGCCAAAAATAGGTTTTCGGGTCGAGGCGGTTAAAAGAGTCTTATCGGATCTCAATCTAAACAAGTCTTCTGGGCCGAATGGAATTCCAGCACTGGTCTTAAAGCAGTGATTTTCGACGTTAGCTCGTCCTCTGGCAACCCTTTTCAGCACTATTTACCATACAGGCGAATTTCCCTCGTGCTGGAAGGTTGCGAACTACCGCACAATCGCTGTTTGTTCTGCGCTTTCCAAGGTGATAGAAAGCATAGTGAATTGCCACCTAGTGAAATATCTAGAGTCTAATAGCTTACTTAACGACCGCCAATATGGCTTCCGTTGGGGCCGCTCTACGGGGGACCTAATGGCTTTCCCTTCGGAAAAGTGGTGCCAATCTATCCACCACTTCGGCGAGAGTACGGTAGTGGCTCTGGATATTTCTAAAGCATTCGACAGAGTGTGGCACGAAGCACTTTTGTCGAAACTTATGGATTTTGGTGTGGGTGACGTCTTCTCTCGATTTATGTCGAGCTTTCTCAGAAATCGTGCTATAAGAGTTGTTATAGACGGGACTTCATCAGACGAGTATAAGATCAACTCTGGGGTACCGCAAGCCTATGTTCTTTCTCCTACACTATTTCTTATATTTTCAAATTACCTTCTATGTCAGACTTTAACCCCTATCTACTCTTTTGCAGATGATAGCAGCCTTTGCCATTCATATGCTTTCAATAATAGACCTAAATCGTCAGAGATCGGGGCGATGAGGCACAATATGAATGTTGCGCTAAACGGTGACCTCAATAGGATTGTCGAATGGGGTCACAAAAACAAGGTAAATTTCAATGCCCGTAAGACTCAATGCTGCTTGCTAACACACCGACGCAAGCCCGATCACGCTGCTTATTCTGTAATCATGGGTGGTATTGATATTGAGGAATCAGAAGCTCTTGATGTTCTTGGCATGAAAATCCAGTGTGACGTTCGCTGGACAGAACACATTTTTCATGTTTCAAAAGAAGCATTCAAGGCCTCGGCTTTCTAAGGCGGTGTAAGACATACTTCACCCCATCTGATGTTCTTACTATTTATACCACTTACATTCCACTAAAGATGGAATACAACTCTCATGTATGGGCCGGAGCTTCAAAGTCTATTTTGAAGTTACTCGACCGTGTACAGGAGAGAGCGAAGAAACTCATAGGGGACGGTAGGGTAGCCAACTCTATTGACTCACATGAGCATCGACGCAATGTGGGGTGTGTTTCACTGTTTTATCGTTAATATAACGGGTTTTGTTCCATCGAAGTCAGTGAGCTCTTTCCCGAAACGCGCACTTTTCTACGCTCAACACGCTCTACAGTGCGATCACACCCGTATGTCGTGGATTTATCAGTGAACCGCACTACGCATTATAGGGAAAATTCATTCTTTGCCCGTACTGCACTTATGTGGAATAAACTCCCTGCGGAAGTCTTTCCAACCGTATATAGCATGGATAAAATCAAATCGAATGTCCATAGGCACTACTCCCTTTATCCTCCTTCCCACAACCAATTTTCCTAATTCCAGCACAATGTACGCATAAGTAGGGGTCATCCCCTGAGTGTCGGTCCTAATAAAGAAAAAAAAACGTTGTCCAACTACTTGGCGTTTTCCTCAACCAACAAAGTACAATAGTAGAATCGGTCCAAGAATACACCTGTCTGATTGGAACACCAATTTCGCTACTCACTGTTTTTAAAAGCTCAGAAGCCAAAACTGCTCCACAAAGTTCCAGCCAAGGCAAAGAAATAGATTTAATAGGAGCGGCTTTCGTTTTACAAGGCAATAAATGTGCATCAATGCGAATATAAATTGCCCCCGTGTATGCCTTTTTCCGAGGCGTCGGAAAAAACATGAATTTCCGCTACACTATCTGGAGAACAATGTACCCATTGCAGTATTCGAATATTGTTTACATCCTTATAAAAATCAACGAATTTAGTAGTTAGGAACTGTATGTGCGAGAACAATTAAAATTGTCAAATTTCGCAATTAAATTTTGAAATTTTAATTGCCAAATTTGTGTTAATGGGTTTTTTTGTAATTTGATACTGTATTTTGTACTTGTGTATTTTCCCACGGTTAAATAGGGATGTTCACATTCTTGTTGTTTAATTTTTTTTATTTTTTATAATGTTGGGGTAGGCGTGGGAATTTTTGTCTGTCCATATGAGACCTTGGGAGTTTTTGTCTGTCCGTATGAGACCGTGGGAATTTCTGTCCGTCCATATGTGAGGGTAGTTTGGTGGAGGGGTGCTGTAGTAACCAAAATGAGTTTGTATAAGTGAGCGTGAGACCGTGGAAATTTTTGTCTGTCCATATGAGAGCTTGGGAGTTTATGCCTGTCCATATGTGACCTTGGGAATACATGTCCGTCGGTATGTGAGCGTGGGAATTTCTGTCTGTCCATATGTGAGCGTAGGAATTCAGTCTATACATGGGTGCTATGGCCTAATAGAAAATAAGAAATTTTTAGTATCTGACACAACATTTTTTAGGAAGTACAATATCTCAAAAGTGTTGTATAAATGGATGGCCCTAATGTTTGTGGTTCGTTTCTGCTTGCTGGAGTGAGATTTCTTCTTTTATTTTTTAGCTTGTTTTTAATTTTGGTGTGTGTTTACTTAAGATATTTTGTCCAGCAATTCAGTTATTTCTTTTTTGTGTGCAATGCTTGAGTGTGGGGGAATAATTTGATTATTCTGATCTTGAAGACGTTGTGAAAAAAAATTACTATTGCATAAATATTGAATCTGATATTTTGTTTATTTTATACATGACGATCATCGATGGATTTTATTTGGGGATCTGGATGGTGGTGCGATTTCTGTATTTTGTAGAATATGAATATTTATGCTATGTTTAAGTGTGTGTGTGTGTTTTTGTGCTCTGAGTGGCGATTGGAATGTCTGCCTGTCAGACAGGCTGTGTGTGTAACGATTGGTGAGTCTGTATGACAGTCCGCTTTTTTGCTTCCCTGGATTTAGCGCAAGTGGGTCAGTATGAAATGAAATAAATTTGTAGATATTTATGTACGCATATACATACAAACAAATAATAAGCGTTTATTCGTTGTGCCCAAATATTCCCTTGACCATTTGAATGAATGAACCATTATTTAAACATATGCATTGTTTTAATTTTTATTAATAAGTAATATGTATATATATCTTAAATTAAATCTGACTCCACTGCGTCCGCTGCCTCTACCAACAATTGATCGTCTTCATATAACGAGAGAAACATAGGTATATCTATATTTGGGAGAATTTGCACGTCCAATATTTCTATTTGAGGTTTGATTGCTACCTCTCTTGGACCATCAACTGTTGTGGTTGGCTGCGAAGACACCGCTAAAAAGAGATCCTCATCGCCTGTTAGCATCTCTTCATATGCTGCATTTTCTGGGGCTGCGTCAGACGTTGGCTGCGAAGACACCGCTAAAAGGAGATCCTCATCTTCTGTTAGCATCTCTTCATATGCTGCATTTTCTGGGACTGCGTCAGACGTTGGCTGCGATGACAGCTCTAGGAAAAGATCCTCATCTCCTTCAAGATATCTATGGAATTCTTCCTGTCTGGCTCTTCTCAGATATTCCTTCAAGTGATGCCGCTGAAGTCTGCGATACAATGGAGTGTACCAGAAGGGCTTCATTTTACAAATAAAAGCTCAACTTAAAATTTTAATAATTCTGCTTTTGAAAATTTGTTTAGCTACAAAACTTTTGTAGTTTGTCATTTACATAAATATTGTCCACGTAGCAGTTTCTTTTACTACAAAATTTTGAAACGTCTCTACATGCATAAGCATGTCTACGTATTCTGTGCATATCACTTATTAAAATGTTTGTTTACATAAATATTGTCTACGTAGCAGTTTCATTCCCTTAAACATTTTGGAACGTCTCTACATGCATAAGCATGTCTACGTATTCTGTGCATATCACTTATCAAAATGTTTGTTTACATAAATATTGTCCACGTAGCAGTTTCTTTTGCTACATAATTTTGGAACGTCTCTACATGCATAAGCATGTCTACATATTCTGTGCATATCACTTATCAAAATGTTTGTTTACATAAATATTGTCCACGTTGCAGTTTCATTCCCTTAAACATTTTGTATCGTAGCGGCATGCATAAGCATGTCCCTGTACTCTGTATATATCACATTCCGTTCAAAACTTTGTAACGTATCTGCATGCACAAGCATGTCTCTGTACTCTGTACATATATATCACTTATCAAAATGTTTGTTTACATAAATATTGTCTACGTAGCAGTTTCATTCTCTTAAACATTTTGTATCGTAGAGGCATGCATAAGCATGTCCCTGTACTCTGTATATATCACATTCCGTTCAAAACTTTGTAACGTATCTGCATGCATAAGCATGTCTCTGTACTCTGTACATATCACTTATCAAAATGTTTGTTTACATAAATATTGTCTACGAAGCAGTTTCATTCCCTTAAACATTTTGTATTGTAGAAGCATGCATAAGCTGTATCTCATATACCCGCTGTACTTCTAAAACTACTTTTTTAAAATTTTGCAACCAACGATTTTTGTAGCTACAAGTTACTAACTACGCAAATACTGAAAACTACTTTTTGAAATGTAGCGTTCTAGACCATACTAAACATTTTCACGAATTAATGTAAATCAAATTTTTTAAGATTGGAGTCAGTACATTTTTGTATATAAAACCAATAAGTCGTGAATATTTCAAAACTCCTTGTGTTTTAAAAAATAGAACTTTTTTTATATTACAAACTAAAAACAGTATATAAGTGCATTTATAAGTTGTTTCAACATATATATTAAGATTCTTTCAATAAATAAATATTAAAAAATATTTAAAAAAAATGAGTTCTTCAGTTTTCCGTTGTAATATCTGTAATAAGCAATTCAGATACCAAAAGTGCTATTTAAATCATTGCAAAAGTCATGTTCAACCCCAAGATGTGCAGCAGTCCGTACAACCCCAAGATGTATATCATTCCATACAACCCTATAACCCAATGGTCTACAACAATTTGCTATATCAGTATCCCGTGCAGTATCAGTATCCAGTGCAGAATCAGTATCCCGTGCAGTATCAGTATCCAGTGCAGAATCAGTATCCAGTGCAGTATCAGTATCCAGTGCAGAATCAGTATCCAGTGCAGTATCAGTATCCAGTGCAGGCTCCAGCGTATCCTTTGTATCCGTATCCAGTGTCAACCAACCAATTCACAGCACCTATGGAAATTCCATACCCCATTGAATATAGTGTACAGTTGCAGCAAAATAATAGACCCAATAATAATTACCCAAGCTATTTGCCCGTAGAGAATTCTCCTCAAGACATGGATATAAGTCAAGTTATTCCACATGATCAAGCAACTACTCAAAATGATGAAGTAGAAATGGATATCTCAAATTCTGCGGATGATCTACTCTCTCAAGCTCCAAATGAACGCAAATATTATATAATAAATAGTGCTTTTAAAAATAATATTACAACATTTGGAGTTCTAATAAATAAGGATTGTATTCTATTTGAAGATGTTATTGTGGATAATAAAACTATAATCAAAGAAAGACTTGAAAATAGTCTTGCCGTGCACAACATCATTAAATTTAATATTACTCTAATTGGAGAGTATATTAAAATTGTAAGCGATGAAATGGAATTGTGTACTATTTCTCACCGGGCAAAGATGGATCTTCTGTGCATTGGAGATGATGTTGAGGAACTTATGGCAAAGCAATTTCAAGAAATCCACAACAAAATGTCTGAATTCCAAGAACGGGATTCAGGATGGACTTTAATAAGAATTGTTCGCCTCGAAATCGCCATAAATAAGTCATCTTTGGTGAGAGGATCGATCTGGATAAATACGCCGGATAAATTAAAAAGTAGAGCTGCCTGCATAAATGTTGAAAACAAGGACATTTACTGCTTTAAATGGGCTATAATATCTGCACTGGATACCTCTGTTATTAAAACACCACAACGTTGCAGCTCATACAACATTGCAGACATCAGCGCTGACATCATATATGTACATGCAAAACGGAAATGAGCTTGATTTTAAAAATTTAAAGTTTCCGTTGGCATTAAAGAGTATTAGGATATTTGAAGAAAGTAATCCTAATATCAGCGTCAATGTGTTCGGATACAACGATGAAAGGAATGAAATTGTTGGACCATTCTATAACACCAAGAATGAAAAATCTCAACATATAAATTTGTTATTATTAGAAAATGCTGGAGGATATCAGCATTATATTCTTATAACAAATATATCAAAGTAAGTAAAGAAATATACATTTATTTACGTAAATATATTAATATGTATTCTTATAACTTTTTTCTTTCCATAGACTTTTAAAATCCCAGACTACCAAGCACTGCAGAAAACTTCTGTTTTGTAACAGTTGCCTCCAATATACCCACAATGAGAGGACGTTAGAACAACATAAAGAAGAATGTGGGAAAATTGTTGCGGAGCTAGCGTCTGAGGAAAAAGCGGTGTTGCAGTTTAAAGACCAGCAACGACAAATGGATGTACCATTTGTTGTGTATGCAGACTTTGAATGCATACTGCAGGAGGTTAGTATTAGAGTAAGTGATAAAAGTAATTATATTAAAAAGCACATACCATGTGCTTATAGTTATTATATTAAATGTAAGCATAATGATAGTTTAGATAAATTTAAATTATATACGGGTAGGGATGCAGCAGAAAAGTTTGTAGAAAATTTGATTGAAGATTGTGAAGATATTTATAATGAATATTTAGCAAACAAAAGGAAAATGGATGCTTTATCTCCTTTCGAAATTTTTTATTTACAAAATGCAATAAATTGTCATATTTGTCACAAACATCTAGGCAATGATAGAGTGGGAGATCACTGTCACATAAGTGGTAAATTTAGAGGCGCAGCTCATAAGATTTGCAATTTAAAATTTCAAGTTCCTAAATTTGTACCATTTTATTTCCACAATTATTCTTCCTATGACTCGCACCTTTTTGTTAAAGAGTTGGGTAAAAAATCCGACAATATAAAAGTCCTTCCGCTCAACAAAGAATTAAATATATCACTGTCTACATTTTCAAAAATGACCGACAACTACAACCTTGAAATTAGATTTTTAGATACAATTCGTTTTATGTCAGATAGTTTAGAATCTTTAGCCAATAATCTTTCAGAGCAAGACTTTAACATTATTAAAAAACAATTCAAAACCAAAACAGAGTTTGATCTTGTGAGAAGAAAAGGCGTTTTTCCCTATGATTTTCTAGATTCTTTTGAAAAATTGAATGTTGGTGAACTTCCAGCAAGGGAAGATTTCTTCAACCAGCTCAATAATAAGGAGTGCTCGATTGAAGACTATGATCATGCAAACGAAGTTTGGAATGCTTTCAGCTGCAAAACCTTGCAAGATTACATGGAAGTATATTTAAAAACGGATGTGCTCTTACTTGCAGATATATTTGAAAGTTTTAGAAAGGTTTGCAAGAACATCTACCACTTAGATCCATGTCAGTATTACACTGCACCAGGACTATCGTGGGATGCTATGTTGAAGCATACAAATATAGAATTAGAGCTTTTGACGGATATACATAGATATGTACAATTTCTTCAAGAAAGGAATACGTGGTGGGCTTGTACAATGTAGTAATCGTTATTCAAAAGCTAACAATAAATATTTAGCTGAATTTGATAGAGAGAAGCCCTCAGAATTTATTGTGTACTTAGACGCAAATAACCTTTACGGTTGGGCAATGTCTGAGTATCTACCTTATGGTGGATTCAAATGGATGTCAACTGAAGAGCTAAATCTAGATCCGACAACCATAGAGGATAGTTCAAGCGATGGATATGTCTATGAAGTTACTTTAGACTATCCTTCTCATTTGCATGACTCTCACAATGACCTTCCTTTCTGTCCAGAAAATAAAAAAATTTTGCAAACAAAGCACATTAAATTACTAGCAGATTTTTCTACAAAACAAACATATGTCATACATTATAGAGTTCTTAAACAATGTTTGCAGTATGGTCTAGTTCTAAAGAAAGTACATCGAATTCTCACCTATAAGCAATCAACCTGGTTGAAAAGTTATATAGACTTGAATACCAAACATAGGGATACTGCTAAAAATTTTTTTGAAAAAAAATTTCTTTAAATTGTTAAATAATGCAGTATATGGTAAAACTATAGAGAATGTGGAAAAGAGAAAAGATGTACGAATAGTTACTAACTGGAATAGGACAAACTGTAATCATTTAGGAGCTCAAGATTGGATATCTAAACCTAATTTTCATAATTTGTCAATATTTTCTGAGGATATGGTAGCGATTGAAATGAAAAGAGTGAAAACCTATTACAATAAACCCATATATTTAGGATTTTGTGTATTAGAGCTTTCCAAATGGAAAATGTATGATTTCCATTATGGGTACATGCAACCCAAATTCAAGACAAACCTATCATTAAACTATATGGACACAGACTCTTTCATTTACACAGTACAAACTGAAGATTTCTATGCTGACATAAAAACTGACGTCGACCATAAGTTTGATACTTCAGATACCCAAAAGACAATGTATATGGATTTCCTCTGGTAAACAAAAAGGTGTTGGGTATGATGAAGGATGAGAATTGTGGAAAGGTAATGAAGGAATTTGTAGGATTGCGATCAAAAATGTACTCTTTTAGTGTGCAATATCAAAGTGATATTAAAAAATCGAAAGGAGTAAAGAACTGCATTCTTAATAATTATAGTATAGCTTCATATAGAAATTGCTTGTTCAATAAGTCGACTGTGTATGATGATATGCTAACGTTTAAATCAAAAATTCATCAAATTTACTCAAATCAAATAAATAAAGTAGTATTAAATTATGCAGATGATAAAAGAAAAATAAGAAGTGATGATAAAAGTACGTATGCATGGTATCATTTTCGAATCGAAGAAACCAATCCCGATTACGAACTTGATATGGTATTGTGGGAAATTTCAAGATTAGAAAAGGAAGAAGCAATGGAATAACTGCAACTAATTTTTTAGGTAATAATTTCTATGTGTAAGTAGTTAAATCTAGTAATAAAAGAAAACATGTTTTATTTTTAAGTTAAATATTGTTTTATTGTTAAGAGAGAGTGAGAAAAAACCAGAATTTTACAAATACATTATATATTAAAAAACATTAAAGATTTTGTTTTATTCTGATTATTTAGTTTTAATGAAATAATGCATAATATGAATTAATTAAATGGCTAATTGCCATTTTTCTTAAATAATATACCGAACACCGGCAGGTGTCTGGTCCCTCCACACAATCCGGATGGCTCCAAGGACAGGATTTGAAATGGCCATCGTCCTTGTCTTCATCTTCCATTATACCCATTTCTTCGTTTTGATCCAACATGTCTAGGAAATATTTCATCATATCCCGGTGTTCATGTAGTTGACATCCTTCAAAGTTGATTAGGAATTGCACAATCTTGCCTCTTATTTGACTCATGTTTTTTTATTTTAAATTTAATCTTTTTATTAGCAAAATTTACTTGCATTCCGTTTTACTGTTACTTTGCAACTATAATTGTTCATTTCAACGAACCAGTGCGAAGGTGCATGTTATGAAATTTAAAAAACGAAGCCTGATCGTTTTTAATCCGAAAAATAATTTAAAATTTTGTGTGAACGACTCAAAAAATGTATACATATTTGTATCATCTCTCTATCTTTTTTCAACTACTTAGTTTTAAATACTTATATAGATTTCATTTCTCCTCACTTTGTCTTTTGTCAAAATAAAACAAAAAAATCATTGTATAACGATTTTCTGTTAGGCTTCTTACAGTCTAGAAAGCTAAAATCGAGATTAGTTTGCAATAAAAGTTCAAAGCTATAAGTTGTGAAAAATTTCTACCGCAATGGATCTGGTGAAAAAATTTAATTCGTGCAATACAAAAACCTTAATACATATAAAGGATCTAGATGATTCAATCAAATACAACATCCTACGTGCAAAGCGGGTAACAACAAAGTACGGAGAAACAGTTCAACTTGAGCTGGAAAACCATATAATGTTTCTCCCGAACCGATATAATGCATTAACCAATGTAGAATTAGAAGATCTTTCGAATGATAAATATCGACTACAAAGAAAAGGAGAGCGAAACCTGATCTTAGATAGCGAGATGCACGAGTTTTTGATACCAAACTCCCAGTACCCTGTTTGGCAGTAAAAATAAAAAAATGTTATGTATATTTTGTAACTAATACAATAAAACAACGAAAGAATTTTTTAAAATATACAAATATATGCTTGTGTTTTATTTCAAATCTTTAGTTGCTTCATAAAGAAATTTTAAACATAAATGACCACAATTAAATGTATTAAATGTAGTAAGAATTTTAACGAAATGTATTAAAGTTTTGATATTGATTGTAGTTTTGATATTGATTGTATTAAAGTTTTGATATTGATTGTAGTTGTATTCAATATTTCTACCTAGATATTTGATTAATTCTAAAGGAGGTTGTAAATTTCCAAAGCTGTCGAAATATTGTTTTTCATCCTTGTTTCTATAGTATGCTACCCAATGAGTACCTGGTCCTGCTGATAAATCTAAATTAATTATTCCACATTCTACTGTCCTTGGCCGTTTTGGTAGAGAATCCAACATATAAACTCCACTAAAGTGTGGAATATTTCTTGAAAATTTTCTTAGATCAAATTCTGATAATGGTCTGTTGGGTAGCATTTCTAATAGTTTTTTGAATGATCTTTACAAACAAGTCCATAACCCTTTTTATATGGTTTAAGGTACAGTCCTTCTCCCACAGCAATAGACTCCATTGCCTTATTGTGTCTGGTGGCTTCCTCAAGTTGTTTTTTTGCGTCCTTTGTTGCATTTACAGCCTTAGCTATAGCGGCACCTCCAGTTGTTAGACTACCAAGTGCACCTAGAGCAGTTAGAATTGGAATTAGCGGTAAAAATCCACCAATTCTTGGAACATTGATTATGCGTGGTATTACAACGCGTGCCTTTTTCCCCTTAAGTGATCTGTTGATAACTTTACGAGCGATTTTAATGGCCGAGTTAATGTCCTGTGGTTTTTCTTCCCGTAATGTTTTTGTTGCTGCTCTAATTGAACTATTGAACAGCTTTTTATCATTTAAATGAGTTCGTAACGATAGTCTTTGCCTATTTCTGCTCTTCTTCTCCATACCCATACCAAATTTAGTTTTTGCTTTCATTGCATTGGTCACCATACATGCAAATGTTTTTTCTGCAAGACTGCTATTGTTTGAAAGAACTCTTTCCCAAGCTTTATTTTCAAGAATTTTATCAGCTTGGTGTCTACTGTTTAATTCTTTGTTTTTGGAGTAAGCTATATCGTGATTTTTGCAAGCAGCATCCAATAAATTAATTCCTTTATCTCCTCTATCTAAACGCTTTTGTAATCTTGTGCCAGGTCCACAGTACTGATATCCAGGAAGATGTAATTCAAAAGGTAGAGAATTTATTGTTTTATTTAGTAAACCTTCTCCAGCGATAGTTTTCTTATGACTGAATGTTTTTTTATAAAACGTAACCATATTATTTTATTCTAGAATAAAAGATATTGTTTTGTGAATTTTACAAGTAGTTATTGAAATGCGCTTAGTAAAACAACACAAAAATATTTTAGTTCGTAATGTGGATGTATTTTCAAATGACAGTACAAAAATAAGACATAGTTCCTTGCTACCAAATTCTATTCGAGCATTAATAGTTGGTCCCTCCAATTGTGGAAAAACTAATGTAATGATCAGTTTGCTAGAAAGTCCTAATGGTCTCAAGTTTGAAAATATCTATTTGTACTCAAAATCTCTGTATCAACCTAAATATGAATACCTAAAGAATTTAATTTCCCCAATTAAAGGAATGGGATACTACACATTCGCAGACAATGAGTCCGTTGTTCCTCCTAGCGAAGCTAAAAGCAATTCAATTATGATTTTCGATGATGTTGCATGTGAAAACCAAAACAATATACATGAAATTTGAAAAGTTTCAGTATATATGTCAAGAATGTTGGAAGGATAAATATGGATTTTTGATGATAAGTAAAGATAATGAACTAAACAATGGTCGCTATAGAAAATCATTTGATTACTTCATCGTAATATAAATTACTGTTCATCAAGGGTATCGCTTAGTACATAATCTGGCTTTAAACTTTATACATGTGATTGTTATAACTGGTCATCTAAGCAAAAACTTGATCTGATACATAATAATCTGATCAGATACCTAACAAGCTGATCTGATAACCTCATCTGATAAACTGATCTGATACCTGATCTGATAACCTGATAAACTCATCTAATACCTGATCTGATAACCTGATCTGACACTTGATAAACTGATCTGATACCTGATCTGATAACCTGATCTGACACCTGATAAGCTGATCTGACACCTGATAAGCTGATCTGATACCTGATAAACTGATCTGATACCTGATAAACTGATCTGATACCTGATCTGATAACCTGATCTGATACTTGATAAGCTGATCTGATAGCTGAAAAGCTAAAATGAATGAAAAAATTCTAAAAGACTTGGTGACAACAAGAAATATATTAAAGAAAAAGCTTCGTAGTATAAAATCTGGTGAAATAGATACACATCAGCAATTAAGTGATACATTCAAGCCCATAACAGAACCTTTAAAAGAATTTATAAATAGCTCTAAATATATTGATATACCGAATAAAAAAGAAAAGAATGATAAGAAAACTGAATATGAGGACAGTGCCAGTTTTCATCCTCAGAACTCAACAATGAAGTTGGAAGCAAGTACCCCTAAGAAACTAATTGAAGAATCAATGTTTAAACAGTCTAATAGTAAAAGTAACAGCGATTTTGATGAAGATGACTTTTATTCACAACATTCTAATCATGACGAGAGTTATCCTGACTTATCACTATTGCAATCGAGAAATGAACTAGATACTAACTATGGTCCACATAGAGATTATAATAACGAATGGAAATTTGGTAGTAGCAACATCGAGTTAAATCAAGATAAAATACAAGTTGGTGGTCAAATATGGGCTCTCACCCCAGGACTGTTTTCTTTGATGTTTCATAAAACACCAAAAAGCTATGATAAATTCGAGCTTGAAATCTATAAAAAAATATTACTTACTACCAATGCACACAGAAGAGATTATAAGTCCGATGGTCAAATCAAGGGGACTAGAGGGTACAAGTACAAACATATTATTGGAAAACTTTTTAAAGAGAAAAATCATAAGAGCTCATCGGAATTAACAAAGGCTACTTATTTAGGTAAGGGATTGATGCAGGTAAATCCTCATAAATCAAACTATATATACTGGGATGATCCAAACGAGTTGGTAGATCAACTTAGACTACTGCTTGCATCACAGTCTGCAGGTCATACTAATCACAACAACGAGATTGTTTCAATTATTGAAGAACTACGTGAAGCTAATATAATAGTATAAACTATATAAACGCATACACATTTTAAATATAAATTATGTGCGTTGATAAATTCGGACATTATCTAAACGACACTAGCAGTATAATTTCATTGAAAAATGCTCCTAAATTGTTGGGGTTCTTTTTGGATGCGAACAACAACATTGATGTCCAAAACAAAAGAATCAAAAATGATACAAAAGCTTTGGAGGAAGACGATGCTATCAATAAATTGTTTTTGCAAACTCAAATCGAAGAAGTAGAACACAAAATGTTAAAAGAATTTAAAGAAGATAACAACAAAATGCACAATACTCTAAAAAATCAAATCGAATTGCAACAACATGAAATAATATTACAGTTGGAAGAGAATAAAAAAATGCAACAAAGCATTTCCAAGATCAGAGCATCCTTCGAAGAAGAAATTGAAAGATTAAATGAGAAAATTTATAGATTTGTAAATTACATGCTTGTGTCAATTGCTGAAAGCGCATCAGATAGATCGCAACACACCCAAAAGACTTCTTAAAACTTAGACATGGATACAAAAAGAAATTTAGCGAACGAGCTCCATAAGCAAGCTCGAAAAATGTTTGGACGTCGTAGAGTTGTTATGAAAGGAATAGACGATCTTTGGCAAGCGGATTTAGTTGAAATGGGGAACTATTCTACATACAATAAAAATTATAGATTTTTGCTAACCGTAATTGATACATTCTCCAAATATGCTTGGGCAGTATCTCTGAGAAGAAAAACAGCTGTTTTTCAGTTGGGGCGTGTGCCAAATAACTTACAAACAGATGATGGTAAAGAATTCTTCAACAAACACTTTAATATATTGATGGATAAATACAACATCAATCACTACTCAACGTATAGCATCATGAAAGCATCAATAGTAGAACGATTCAATAGAACATTAAAAGGAATGATGTGGAAAGAGTTTAGTTTTAATGGTTCCTACAACTGGCTTGATATATACAGAGATTTACTTAATGCATACAATAGAAAAGTTCATCGCACCATTAAAATGCCACCGATTAAAGTCAACTCAAAAAATGAAAAACAACTTCTAAATACAGTATACAGTCATTTAAAGATGTACAATATGTCAAAATTTAATGCAGGAGACCATGTACGTATTAGCAAATATAAACATATTTTTGAGAAAGGCTATACTCCGAATTGGACAACAGAAATTTTCACAATCCAAAGAGTTCAGAATACATATCCTACAACATACATATTAGAAGATTATCTTGGAAATCCTATTAAAGGTGGCTTCTATACGGAAGAACTGTCAAGAACTAGATTTCCAAATACATATCTAGTTGAAAAGGTGATTCGACTGAAAGGTGGCAAAGCATTAGTTAAATGGTTGGGATTTTCTAATCAACACAATTCCTGGATAAGCAAAGATGAAATACTATAGATGGAAAACGAAATAAATCGTCATCCGCAATGATAACAACGACAATAACATCAATATTTTTAATAACTAATGTTAATTTTAAAATAAGATTATGAAATATATATGCAAATTATTCTTATCAACCATGGTGTGTATTAAACTTTATTTATTTGTGAACAGGCTGTTATAATGTCAATAACACTTACTCTGAGCTCTAACTCATCAGCGCTATATGCTAATTATTTTCCTCCCATTGACTTAAACGACTCATATGAGTGTGCGCTAACTGATTTTCATTCATACAGCAGTATTCCAAATGTAGACTCCTATAACAATATGTTTCATATAGGGGAATATGTAATTGAAATATCAATTGGATCTTATGAATTGAAAGATATAGTTGACTACATAGAAGAGCAATACAAAATACTCAGTCCTAGAGAGCATATTTTTATAGAAGCTAACAACAATACGATGCAAGTTAAAATAAATAGTTCTAAAGACCCGATATATTTTAATAAAGAAAATACAATTGGGAATCTTTTAGGATTCAATAGTAAAATCCTAACACCGACCGATGATCATTACTCAGATCTTCCAGTTAATATTTTTAAAGTAAATCTCTTGCGAATTGAAAGTAGTATCGCTACTAACACATATATGAACAATTCAAAATCACACACACTTCATGAGTTTCCGATTAATGTACCTGCAGGCTATAAAATAGATGAGATTCCAAGGAATCTCATCTATTTACCTGTAAACACCAAAGAGATAAGTTCTCTATCACTGCGCGTGGTTGATCAGAACGGTGATTTAATTAATTTCAGAGGAGAGGAAATTACAATACGAATACATTTAAGACCAACTAAGTAATGATAATATACAATACAAGTATATCACAAAATACGGCAGTCAAGTCTCATCCACAGATATTACAACCTAAACCACAATTGAAAAGATCTGCTCGTCAAAGGTCACTTACAACAACAAACAAAAGTTTTCTCAAGTCTTTGAATTTCAAACTGAAAACAAAATGAGCTCAATAATAAACGTATTGGATAAGCCATTGTCTGACGAAAATATAATAAAAAGGACTATCATACCTACATACCATATCTACAATCGTACAATAATAATGATGATATTCGAATCTCAATACAAAATCAAGATTTGTACGTGTTACCTAGTGAGAGCTATATATATGTGGAAGGTTTCGTTGTAGATGAAAAAACTGGAAAATTTTCAGAAAATTTTAAATTGAAAAACAACTTTGTTGCACATCTATTTGATGAAATCCGCTACGAGCTTAATGGTATTGAAATCGATCATACAAGGTATTTAGGAATAACAACCACAATGAAAAATTTGGTATCTCTATCACCAACTCAAAGCGTTGTAATGCAAAATGGTGGATGGCATAAAACTGATGATTTGAATCTTAAGAATGGGTATTTTAATTTTTATGTACCACTAAAAATGCTTTTGGGATTTGCTGAAGACTACAACAAAGTTATACTTAATGGAAAGCATGAATTGATACTCTTGCGCAATAAAAATGATGAAGCTCTTGTACACTCGAGCGTTTCTACTGAAAAATCGAAACTTACAATTTCACTCATCTCCTGGAAAATTCCACACGTACAATTATCTGATCAGAGCAAGTTGAATATGATTAAAATTATTAACAATGGTGCTTCTATACCGATGGCATTTCGTAGCTGGGATTGTCATATGAATCCACAATTGAATACAGGAACAAGTCATATTTGGAATGTTAAATTAGCTGCAAGTAAAGAGCGACCACGTTTTGTATTGGTCGCATTTCAACGAGATAACAAATTTGTTCACTGTGACCTCACTAATTTAAAAGTACATTTAAATTCAACCTCTTACCCATATGATGATCTTAACATAAAATTTAAAAATGAACGTTATGCAATTCTATATGATATGTATGTAAGATTTCAACAAAGCTACTATATGAATGAGCCTCAACCATTATTAACTGCCCAGGAGTTTAAAGACGACGCTCCAATTATTGTAGTAGATGTAAGCTATCAGAACGAATCAGTCAATACCGGACCGATTGATATAAAAATTGAATTTGAAACAGCAACAAATATTTCAGCAACGACATCAGCTTACTGCGTACTTATTCATGACCGCGTAATAGAATACATACCAATAAAAGGTCAAGTCCGGAAGGTCTTATAAAATAAATAACATGGATGGTGATATTGTTTTTGTAGACTTGCAAGGTTTCAAAAATAATTCAAATGACTTCATCGCAAAAGAACTAGCTGTAGTTTTCAGCAACAACGAATGCCTCAATTTCATCATAAAACCTCCTTTTGATTTCGCATGTTTATCGGTCAAAAAACAGAGAGAAGCAGTTTGGCTAACAAAAAACTATCATCATATTAACTGGAATGATGGATCAGTCTCATTTCAAAGCGTTTGCAAGTTTTTAAAATCTAATATAAGAAATTCACAAATATATGTTAAGGGGGGAGAGAAGAAAATATGGCTAGAAAAAATGATTCATCAAACAGTTTATAACATTGAAGACATTGGCTGTATTAATTTTAAACAAATGGAAACTAAGCATTCAACATATCTCTATTGTAGCTATCACGACTATGGTGATTGTGCCTTAAGGAATGCAATTTTACTTAAAAATGAAAATGTTAACAAACTTTTAAATAAATGCTTATAAAAATTAAAATAAATGTCTTTTATTTTAAATAAAAACCTACATACATACATATTTATTTCAGAGAACACACAAACAAACACAATGGTTCATTCATTCAAATGGTCAAGGGAATATTTGGGCACAACGAAAAAACGCTTATTATTTGTTTGTATGTATATGCGTACATAAATATCTACAAATTTATTTCATTTCATACTGACCCACTTGCGCTAAATCCAGGGAAGCAAAAAAGCGGACTGTCATACAGACTCTGCCTGTCTGACAGGCAGACATTCCAATCGCCACTCAGAACACAAAAACACACACACTTAAACATAGCATAAATATTCATATTCTACAAAATACAGAAATCGCACCACCATCCAGATCCCCAAATAAAATCCATCGATGATCGTCATGTATAAAATAAACAAAATATCAGATTCAATATTTATGCAATAGTAATTTTTTTTTCACAACGTCTTCAAGATCAGAATAATCAAATTATTCCCCCACACTCAAGCATTGCACACAAAAAAGAAATAACTGAATTGCTGGACAAAATATCTTAAGTAAACACACACCAAAATTAAAAATATCTTAAGTAAACACACACCAAAATTAAAAACAAGCTAAAAAATAAAAGAAGAAATCTCACTCCAGCAAGAAGAAACGAACCACAAACATTAGGGCCATCCATTTATACAACACTTTTGAGATATTGTACTTCCTAAAAAATGTTGTGTCAGATACTAAAAATTTCTTATTTTCTATTAGGCCATAGCACCCATGTAGAGACTGAATTCCTACGCTCACATATGGACAGACAGAAATTCCCACGCTCACATACCGACGGACATGTATTCCCAAGGTCACATATGGACAGACACAAACTCCCAAGCTCTCATATGGACAGACAAAAATTCCCACGGTCTCACGCTCACTTATACAAACTCATTTTGGTTACTACAGCACCCCTCCACCAAACTACCCTCACATATGGACGGACAAAAATTCCCACGGTCTCATACGGACAGAAAAAAACTCCCAAGGTCTCATATGGACAGACAAAAATTCCCACGCCTACCCCAACATTATAAAAAATAAAAAAAATTAAACAACAACAATGTGAACATCCCTATTTAACCGTGGGAAAATACACAAGTTCAAAATACAGTATCAAATTACAAAAAAAAAACCCATTAACACAAATTTGGCAATTAAAATTTCAAAATTTTAAAATTTAATTGCCAAATTTGACTATTTTAATTGTTCTCGCACATACAGTTCCTAAATACTGAATTTTCTCCACTCCCTTTCCGTTGACGAGAGCAAGAAATCATCCCAATCAATATTGTCGAGCCAAATCTTCTGCATAATCATTTTTGCGACAACAATTACCGGAGCTAACCAACCTACAGGATCAAATAACTTTGCAATCGTAGACAAAACCTCTCTTTTTGTATACCTAGACCTTTCAATAATGGGCTCCACTTTGAAATAAAATGAATCCAACTGAGCATTCCACTGAATACCCAGTGTCTTCGAACTACTAGACTCCACAAAGGTCAAAAGCTTTGAATCCACAAAGTAATCTGGCGGTAAATCATCAACAATCTTGATTTCATTTGATGTCCATTTCCTCAATTCAAATTTAGCTGAAAACAAAACAGTTCTTAATTCATTCCGGGCCCTCAAAGCAGACGAAATATCGTGAGCCCCCGTCAATACGTACATATCCTTGCGTAAAATATCTGCAGCAAAGTCACTGTCTGTAATTCATACGTCATTACCTCTTCCACGGGAGAAGATCGAAAAATAATACGCTGAAATGGCGTATGAGCGGGATCGAGACGAATTTGTCTATACATCTGAGTAATATCGCAGTTAAATACATATCGAAACAGCCTCCAACGCAAAATCAACAGAACTAAATCTGATTGTAAAGTGGGTCCCACATAGAGACAATCATTTAGACTATTTCCATTAGAGGTTCTGTTCGATGCATTAAACAACACACGCAATTTTGTGGTCTTCCTGTTAGGCCTAATCACTGGGTGATGAGGAAGGTAACACGAAAGAGAAGGTTTAGCAAAATTATCCAATACAGGCTTCGTATGACCTAAAAATAAATATTCTTCAACCACATCATCATATAATTCCTTGACATTAGGTTTACGCAGCAAAGAGGACTCATTTCTCAAGAATTGTGCCATGACATTCTGTTTCGAAAAGTCTAAGCTGATAGAATGAGGAAATCGCGGCTTAAAAGGTAGCGTCACTACATAACGGCCGTCGGAGTCGCGCCGCGTCGTTTTCCTATAATTATCCTCACAAAATTTATCCATCGGTGAAACAATTTTCCTTTTAGGAGTTTCTTCAAGTTCCCAGAAGCGAAGATGATTTTTATTTAAATTTTCTTCCAGAGACGCCTCTATTGTGGTCGAATAAACCTGAACGCATGATTCCTGAACAGATCCTGTAACAATCCATCCGAATACGGTCCGTTGCGCCACCAAAGATCCGAAAATATCACGATTAATTTCGCTCAAAATAATCTGTGGATACAAATCAGCGCCCAAAAGTAAATCAACAGGCCGAGTTTGGTAAAAACGAGGGTCTGCTAGCTGTAAATTCGAAAAACTATTACGATAACTGGAGCCTACAATGAATGAAGGCAGATGGCCTGATATATTAGGTAGTACCAGTGCCATGGTTTCCAATAGGATAGATGAATCTAAAGGAGAACCAATTTTCAAACTAAAAACTTTTCTAGTAGTGGCAGAAAGAGTTTGATTAATTCCTGAAACTCTGACATTCCTAGAATGTGCAAATAGTTTCCAACTATTCTGTAAATGCTCAGAGATGAAAGATGACTCTGAAGCGGGGTCAATCAAGACTCGAGCTGGGTAAGTCATACCATTGTGAACAATATTCACCATAGCTGTTCCCAGAAGCACTTCTCGGTTCTGAGAGACATCAAATACCTGTCGAGTAGGATTACTGCTCGAAGATATGCCACTCGTTGTAGAAGGCATGGAGAAATCTACTTGAGCATTCTGGGTCAAATTGCCAGACGTGGTAGCAAATTTATTCCTAGGCGCAACTTCCGAGGTAGCATTATCTCGATGTAGTAAAGTATGATGTCTTTTATTGCAAATACTGCAATTAAAAGCACATTTGCAACTATTTACTTCATGTTCACGTGATAAGCAATTCACACAACAATGAAATTTTTTCACCGTTGAAAATCTTTCCGAAATTGAAGAATTCTTGAATCGCTTACATCCCCTCAAGAGGTGTCCCGAATTCCGACATAAAACACAGGATGTTGAAGCAGAAGTAGAATTTACAACATAAGCCCTGACCCTGTGACCCGAATTCCTTTCAGATTGCTGCGAACCTTTAAGATCATGAACACACTCCAAAGTCTGAATCCTTTCCGTCAGAAATTCATCGAAACTTTTCCACGAGGACAAAACCGATTTATTACGAACACTTTGTTCCCATAAACTAACGGTAGAAGTGGGTAAACGTTCAATCGAAAGGAAAATTAAAATAGGATCCCAATTGTCTGTTGAAACTTTGTAAATAGAAAGCGATGTGAGACAATTATTAATACCGCGCTGCAAATTTTTTAAACAGGCACTAGATTCCTTATCAACGGAGGGAAGGTTAAATAATAATTTCAATTGCTTATTAACCAACATACGAGGATTTTCATATGTCTCCTTAAGGTTTCGCCAAGCAACATCAAACCCCTCGTTACTTAACGGGCACTTAGACACGATTTCATTCGCTTCACCGGCGGTTTTACGTATTAAATAGCAAAGACGTTCTATATTACTAAGACGCGAACTATTTATATATATGGCTCTAAATAAATCTCTAAATGCAGGCCATGATATATAATTTCCTTCAAATGTTTTTACATCACAAGGAGGTAATGTTAAATTATGTTCTGAGTTGCCGAAATGTGAGTTTTTAACAGAAGATCCATTTACTTTTGGCGTGTTAACCTCCAACTATTGAGACTTTTCATTAATCAAGGCTAAACAATTAAGGTAAGCCATATAGGTACTCTGATATTTAGAAGCAACCACATTTACATCTTCAGAGTTCACTTTTGCATTATCGTCAACATAGTCGACCCACCCTTGATATGAATCCTTAACTTTTTCCCATAAATTCTTTAATTCGTCGCGTTGAATTTGTAGAGTAAAAACTGTATGGAAATCCTCATGACAATCATTAAAAAATGCTGCAAATTTAATGAGGGAATCAAAGTGACCAACGGTAGGGTGTATACCAAATAAAGTAAAAAGAACAAGATGAACAAATAAACAACTTTGTAATTATAAATTAAAGCAAAAAGAAACTCACACTTGTTGTTGCACTCAGTTATAATAATATATAAATTATAATAAATATTATTTAATTTAATTGAAATAATTTAATTGAAATAATTTAACACTTAGTAATTTAAGATAGAAAGTGCTAATATTTTATAAAAAAATTATTTTTATTTGCAATTCCGTCCGTCCACGTAAATAAAACCACAGAAGATTTCTTTCGTACCGACCGAAAATTAATTAAAACAAACGTCAAAAATAATGGTTAATTTTTTCTACTAATGAGGGATGAAACGCGATCAATCACAAAAACAATATATGTATATAATTATATATGTATATACAATAGAGTTGTGTCACTGAGCTGTGAGCTTGTTCATTTGAACTTTTCAGTAAACTGAGCCAAATGAGCGCTCACTAAAATTGGCGATTTTAGCTCAGTACTGAGCACTTTTGATTCAGAGCTCAGAGTTTTTGTTTCAGAGATGAGCGCAAGGCGAATTCATACAAGGTGAACTCACTTATGCAACTCTGTGTAAATTTATTTAACTGTCAAATGAAATGCTTTGGAAAAAACAATGGCCGCACCAAAAACGAAGAACACTTTGACAGTTCAATAATTTTGCCTTAGTAACAGCTGATCACCAATTTGTGAAATAAAGCCACCTGGTATGAATTCGCCTTGGCTGAGCGTTTTTAAGAATGCTTTTGACATATTTGAAATGTGTTACCACATTTTTTTTAAATGATGCCAGAGTAAAATATATACGTCAATGTTGTAGCACGACGACGATCTAATAATATATCATAGTGCCACTCAAGGCATATCAATACTAGGTATATTCGTGATGTCAAACATCCTTTGAGAAATAGTTGAAAAAATGTGGAAAATAATAAAATAAATGAAAGCTGTATGCCGTGCAATTTTTCTTATCAGAGCTATTATATGTAATATAACATCACATTTCTGATAAAAAGCTATGCTATTATGACATTGATATATTTTAATTATATTAACAGGGCAAATATAAAGCGAATGGTTCTACCCTGAAATGCTATTATATAGCCTTGGGCCATCTGTTATTATATCGCCTTGGGTGCCAACGTTGATGATTGGTTTATAGAGAACATTATAACAAATAAAATTGGTTCAACAAAGCTATATATGTATATGAAAAATAACAGCATACGAAAATAGTTTCGCTACCTATGCTATTGTGAAAGATTATGATGCAGTTCCGTACATATATACTATGTATATATATATATATATATATATATATATATATATATATATATATATATGTATATATTTATATATCACAAGATGGTAAAAATTTAAACAAAATAGACTCCAGTAGAGGTAGTCATGTACTTCATAGCCGATATCTTAATATGTTGGTAACGACTTTGGAGGGTATTCGTCTCTGCATTTCGACAATATTATTCTTTTAGTTTCTGGCAGCTTTCAATATAACAAAGGTGTTTTAATATAGTATGTTATTGGTAGAACTATTTTAATCATCCTTGTTTGTAACGTATTTTAAACATAATGTAAAGTTTTTTTCAAATGCCTTGATAAAAAGTTTTGAATTAGTCTAGCATTCAAATATTTTAATAAAAAGTATAGTGCTGAAGTGTCGACGGGGTTTTTTTCAGGAAATCCAAAAAATATTTATATATGCATACCATTAAATAATTTTCTTTTTCAGGTTAATTAAATTTTTTCCTTTTTCAGGTAGTTTGCGAAATTTTAAATTTAAACTTTAATTTAAAGAGTGTTTATATATTAATGTTAATTTAAGTTGTGTGCTCCGGAATTAACTTTCCTTTTTAATAGTAAATATATTTAAAATAATACATATACATATATATCAATAAGGTGTTTTTAAAAAATTTAAAAATTCAAATGGCAGAAAAAAGAAAGCAGAGTGGAATGTGGTTACAATTAACGAAAGATGGTGATAGCAGAGCTCAATGCAAATATTGCAAATATAGTTTTAGCGTTGCTGGAGGATCTCATGGCAATTTGTCCCGTCATCTCAGATTAAAACACCCTACCATGCCGTTAAATTTTTGTAGACAGACGATGGCAGTTGGTAGTGCATCAGAAGTCATCACCGATGAGCAACCTAGCACAAGTTTGCAGGCTGGAGCACAGCCGCAGCAAAGACTAACGCAATACTTCCGAAAACCACCTTCGGTGGAAAAAAAGGAAGAATTGACAGGAAAGTACTGAAAATTATTGTCAAGGGGCACCATGCTTTAAGAATGGTAGAGGAGCCTGAATTTTGTAAGTTGTCAGTTGATATTTCAAACTGCCCGAACTACATGCTCCCAACCCGAAAAACGCTATCTAATATAATGTTGCCGAGCGTTTGTTCCGAAATTTTAAATGCAGTAAAGGATAGTCTGCAGTCAGCCACAGCTATTTGTCTTACAACTGATGGATGGACATCACAGACAAATACAAGCTTTTTATCTGTAACCGCTCACTTTATTGATAACAATAGTGAGCTGAAATTTCATTTACTTGCCTGCAATGAATTTCAGGAAAGACATACTGCGGACAACTTAGCGGAATTTTTGAAAAATATGACCGTAGAATTTAATATTCAAGAAAAAGTGATAATGCTGCAAATATCACTGCTGCAATTCGCCAAGGTCAGTGGAGAGGAATCGGCTTCTTTGCTCACACACTAAACCTTGTTTTGAAAGCTGGACTAAGCGAAATACGAGATACCATAGTCAAGGTAAAGCGAATTGTGGAATTGTTTCATAAAAGTACACAGGGCCTAACAAAACTAAATCAAATGCAGAGTCAAATGGGTCTAAAAGTCTTGAAACTAAAGCCGGATGTCGTTACCAGGTGGAATTCGACGTATGAAATGCTAGACAGAATTTATATTCTCAAAGACGCTGTTATTTCAACGCTTAGTTTGACTAGACCCGACTTATCGATACAGTTGGAAGAATGGGAACTTATACATGAAGTTATACCAACTCTAAAGCCGTTTTACCAGGTTACGCAGGAAATTTCGGCGGAAAAAAGCGTTACATTATTAAAGGTTACGGTACTTTATAATATACTAGAGACCTGCATTATGATGCGTAGTTCCTCCATAAGTAAAGTGTCAGAAATACTTAGAGTACTGCAAAGAGAGCTTCAAATTCGGTATGCGGAGTGTGCTATTTTGGACCCGCGTTTTAAAAGAAAAGCGTTCAAAAATGATTATGCATATCAAAACGCTGTGAAAACTATAGAAGCCGAATAGGTCTAATAAGACTGCCGAACAATAATGGGGACGAGCCCATAACCCCAACAGAACGCAATGTTAGCGAGATAGAAGTGGACGACATTTGGGGAGACTATGATGCTGACTTCAACCGAACCGTAAGACCAGAAAATAACACTGCTGCAGGAATAAGAGAGTTTGATAAATACCTAAATGAGGAGTATTTAGACAGAAAAAAGGATCCTCTAATCTGGTGGAAAGAGCGAAAGGATGTATATCCAAGGGTATATACATATGCCCTTAGGCGACTTTGCATTGTAGCAACCTCCGTTCCCTGCGAACGCATATTTTCTGCTGCAGGACAAGTAATTAATGACTGGCGTACCCTTCTGAAACCTAATAAAGTCTCGAAATTAGTGTTTCTGCACTATAATATGTAATATATTAATTATCATTAATCGTGTAAGCCATTAATTATCATTAATCAAGTTGTATTGAAGAGATAAACTTGAAATATTTCATACAAAGTTTATTTTGAGAAATTATCTTTTCAAATACGACGATGCCACGGCAATCACAGAAGTAAGGAATGTAACAAAGAAGCAGTGATTAAATGTGTAAATTGCATTAAAGAAAACAGAAGAATCAACTTAGATCTTGATGAAAACCACAGCAAACAATAGTAAGAGTAAGAGTATAACGGCGAGCAATAGTATCTTTAACAAAATTTCGGACCATGAAACAATCGAAATAATCGCTCCTATTATGAATGGCGACGTCGATGTCACATCTTTTTTCCAATTTTTATTATTGGGTAGCTCAAGCCATAGCTTAAATTTGTATGTAGTAAGAATTTTACTACAATATAAAAATTGGAAAAAACGTTCACATGTACTTAAGTATAAAATTCAAACCAAAAAAGTTTGACTTAGGTATGATGGAACAAAAAATTCAGAAAAATGGGACATGAAGAAAAATAATCAAACGGTAACACGGGTATTATAACAATGACATGTTAACATCAGGTTGATACAGTTCCCGTATTCTTTTTCACAATAAAATTTGTGTAAATAGGAACTGTTATCACATTCAACTAAGCCACCTAATAAGTGGTGACAAACACAATACACATGAGCACAGATGATGAAAGGGTTGCGTCTTTCGAAAACAGCTGTTCTGCTCTGCTGTGTAAGTTGAATAAAAACTGATGTTGACTTGCCTTTGTGCCTTGGAATATTTATCATGTCTTTCTGAGATTTAAATTAAAATTTCGAACAATTAGCCTATAGAATCTTAATTCAAATTTAATATAGCAATATAAAATGTTCGTTAAAATTCTTACTACATACAAATTTAAGCTATGGCTTGAGCTACCCAATAATAAAAATTGGAAAAAACGTTCACATGTATTTAAGTATAAAATTCAAACCAAAAAAGTTTGACTTAGGTATGATGGAACAAAAAATTCAGAAAAATGGGACATGAAGAAAAATAATCAAACGGTAACACGGGTATTATAACAATAACATGTTAACATCAGGTTGATACAGTTCCCGTATTCTTTTTCACAATAAAATTTGTGTAAATAGGAACTGTTATCACATTCAACTAAGTCACCTAATAAGTGGTGACAAACACAATACACATGAGCACTGATGATGAAAGGGTTGCGTCTTTCGAAAACAGCTGTTCTGCTCTGCTGTGTAAGTTGAATAAAAACTGATGTTGACTTGCCTTTGTGCCTTGGAATATTTATCATGTCTTTCTGAGATTTAAATTAAAATTTCGAACAATTAGCCTATAGAATCTTAATTCAAATTTAATATAGCAATATAAAATGTTCGTTAAAATTCTTACTACATTATTATTTCTGTTTTTAATGCAAACATTTTTAATTTATAACGTTTTTATTATTTTATTGCCATTTTTATTATAATAGATATGATATTATTACAGTATTTTTATTTTACGTTATACATACATATACATTCTAATTGTTACGTAATGAATTATTTTATATTACACACACATATATATACATATATATATATATATATATATATATATATCTATATATATAAAAGAGGATGTGTGTATGTATGTAAGAAATGGACTCGAAAATGGCTGGGCCGATTTTGATGAAATTTTCAGAGAATCTTCAGAATATTCAGGCGGGTGA
Source organism: Linnaemya tessellans (assembly GCA_951800035.1). Classification (NCBI taxonomy): domain Eukaryota; kingdom Metazoa; phylum Arthropoda; class Insecta; order Diptera; family Tachinidae; genus Linnaemya; species Linnaemya tessellans. Next base: position 101,721,512 of record OX637532.1, on the reverse strand, counting down.
CACTGTGAAGTCCGATTTTTGATTTTCGGTCTGTGGGCGGAGGGGCGTGGCAAACCCCACCAATGACATATACATATTTATTATTTTTTTTTATTTTTTATTTTATTTTTTAAAGCCATTGTTATGCTTTTCAAAACGAGATATCAATCTCTTAAATCGGTTATGTAGTTCCGAAAATATTTACAAAAAAAACTCACTAATATATAATAAAATATCAAAATTTTAAAACTTCCGAAATGTTGCATTCAAAAATCCGAGTCTTCGGTTTATTTACAAAATATTTACATTACTATATAATACAACATATTCCCCGCTTACTAAGGTGCAACATTGTACAATAAGTTTAAAATAATATTTATATTATATCAATCGATGATAAACAACTTTTCTTGCATTTAAGATACCTACATTTTATGCACATTTAGAGTTTTTTTCAATTGCTCACTGACTGCATTTCTTTTTTTAAACGCTGGTAAAAAATAACGGTACAATCCAACAAACTTTGCTGTTTTGTGTTCATAAGTGAGGAACCTATAAGTGAAATCAATTTAGTAAATAACAAGTGTTTTTAAATTTACAATAGTGAAATAACTTCACAAATTATTTTTAATGCCAATTCATCAAATAGGTAATATGATTACTGTGGTTCCAACAACCAATAAAATGTTATAAAAGTAAAAAAACAAAACACATCATTGTTCCTTTTGCACTATTCCAGTTTACTAAAATGCCACCTAAAAAAACAGCTCTTGCTAAAAAAACCATCGCAACGCGGCAGCAGAGGACAAGAAGAGCCGCTGAATCAGCTGAGGAACACGAATCACGTCTTCAGGAAAATCGTGAAAGGGCATCTACGTCTAGAGCCGCAGAAACGGAGAGACAACGCGAATCACGGCTTCAGCAAATGCGTGACAGTACATCTTCATTTAGAGCTGCTGAGACACACCAACAGCACGTCGAAAGCCTTACTGCCAATCGCTCCCGAATGGTTCGATCAAGAGAAAGAACCGATTTAAAGTTGGCGGCATTTCACTACAATAAGGAAGATGACTACCGCAGTCACAAGGACGTAGTGATTGGCGCAATGGACAAAGTTTGCGTAAATTGTCGTGCTCTGAAGTTCGCTAAGGAATCCCCGGGAATGTGTTGTTTGAACGGTAAAGTTGTTTTACCACCAATAATTGAGCCGCCTGAACCCCTACAAAGTTACATTTCTGGCGCCAATCCGACTTCAAAGCACTTCCTTCAAAACATACGAAACTACAACTCATGCTTTCAAATGACGTCCTTCGGAGCAACTAATATCATCAACAACGCCGGTTACATGCCCACTTTCAAAGTGCAAGGCCAAATCTACCACAGAATTGGATCGTTGCTCCCACTTCCCAATGATGATGCCAAGTTCCTCCAAATTTACTTCACTGCCGATGAAGCTACAGAGGTTGAACAGCGTTGCACAATCAGTACTGAAGTCAGACGGGAAATCGTTTCGAGACTTCAAGCTATGTTACACGAACACAACAGCCTCATCTGTCTATTCAAAACAGCCCTAGACCAGATGCCGACAGATGATTATACGGTTGTGATAAGAGCTGACAAGACACCGGCTGGTGAGCATGAGCGGCGCTTCAATGCACCTGTGATAGGTGACGTTGCAGTTGTTATGGTCGGCACAGACTTCGAGCGTCGCGATATTATCATCCATCGCCGGAATGCAAGTGTTCAACGCATTGCGGAAACTCATCGATCGTACGATGCACTACAATATCAACTACTTTTTCCGCTTGGTGAGGATGGGTATCATTTCAACGTAATGCAGATTAACCCCAACTCAAATGGAGAGTCCACAAAAAAAGTTTCCTGTATGCACTTTTATGCCTATCGCCTTATGATCAGGCCAAATGAATGTAATCATTTGTTGAAATGTCGTGAAGTCTTCCGTCAATTCATTGTCGACATGTACGCGAAAATTGAAAGTGAACGTCTGCTATTCATTCGGTTGAATCAGCAAAAGCTACGCGTCGAAGAATATGTCCACTTGCGTGATGCGATCGCCAATGATGGGAACGCTGCGAATATCGGCCAAATGGTGATCTTGCCAGCAACATACACAGGCAGTCCGCGACACATGCACCAGTACGCTCAAGATGCCATGACATACGTGCGCAAATATGGACGGCCAGACCTCTTCATCACTTTCACATGCAACCCAGCATGGAAAGACATCACCGACCTTTTGTTTACCGGCCAGAATTCAACACATAGACACGATATTCTCGCCCGAGTATTCAAACAAAAGTTGACAAGGCTGATGGATGTCATCACCAAAAATTACATATTTGGCGAAACTCTATGCTGGATGTACTCGGTTGAATGGCAGAAGCGAGGGCTGCCACACGCCCATATTTTACTCTGGCTAAAACAAAAAATCATGCCAACGCAAATCGATGACGTGATTTCTGCAGAACTCCCGAATCCCACAGCGGATCCGGTTCTATTTGAATCAATCCGAAAACACATGGTCCACGGTCCTTGCGGTCAACTGAACAGAAATTCACCATGCATGAAAGAAGGCAAGTGTACAAAGCGTTATCCACGCGAGCTCCTCCAAGAAACTCAAACAGGAGGCGATGGATATCCTCTGTATAGGCGAAGAAGTGCGAACGACGGTGGATATACAACAACAATTAAAATGCGCAATGTAGATGTTGGCGTCGATAACAGATGGATCGTGCCCTACTCACCGCTGCTTTCAAAAATGTTTGATGCCCACATCAATGTTGAGTATTGTAATTCGGTCAAGTCGATCAAATATATTTGCAAATACGTTAATAAAGGCAGCGACATGGCAGTATTCGGGCTTGCCAATCAAACTGACGAAATCACGCAATTCCAGATAGGCCGTTACATCAGCAGCAATGAAGCCGTTTGGCGTATACTTTCATTCAATATCCACGAGCGATATCCAACAGTTCAACATCTAGCTGTTCATTTGGAAAATGGTCAGCGTGTTTATTTCACCGAACGAAATTCTGCAAATCGAGCCGAACAGCCACAACACACCACTCTCACCGCTTTCTTTGAAATGTGTGCAACCGACAATTTCGCCAAAACTTTAATATATCCTGAAATTCCTAAATATTACACTTGGAACACGTCGTCGAAGAAGTTCATGAGAAGAAAGCGTGGTGCGATTGTCGCAGAATATGCTGGTGTGCATTCTTCTGATGCTTTAGGACGTGTCTACACCGTTCATCCGAATAATGCTGAATGCTATTATTTGCGATTGCTATTGCATACGATCAAAGGTCCAACATCATTCGCCGCCTTGAAAACCATTCATGGAAATGAATGTCAGACTTATAGAGAAGCATGTTTTCGTTTGGGCCTGCTTGAAAGTGATCAGCATTGGAACACAACGCTGACAGAGGCGTCACTCACGTGTCACCCAAAACAAATACGCACTTTGTTTGCAATAATTTTAACAACATGTTCACCATCTAATCCACGAGAACTGTGGGAAACGCATCGCGAAACCTTAGGTGAAGATATTCTCAGGCAATTACGCGCAACTTATACCAACCAGGAGTATTCGGACGACATTTTCAACCAAACTCTATTGCTGATTGAGGACATGTGCATATCCATCAACAACAAACTCCATATTGAACTTGGAATGTCGGCTCCGATACGCGACAGAAACAGTGTTCAAAACAGAGACCTGGAGCGAGAACAGCACTTCGATGTCAACCAGCAACAACAATATGTGAAGACTCAAACAAGACGGTTGGTTGATGATCAAAAAACTGCATATGCAAAAATCATGGAAAGGGTAACCAACGGAAATGGGGGACTTATTTTCCTCGATGCACCAGGAGGAACAGGCAAAACATTCCTCATTAATTTAATATTGGCGTCGGTTCGAATGAAAAATTGCATTGCATTCGCAGTGGCATCATCTGGAATTGCATCAACGCTATTGGACGGCGGACGCACTGCACACTCAGCACTGAAACTTCCATTGGATTTGAACCAGGTAGAAACACCAACTTGCAACATCAGCAAAAACTCCGGCATGGCCACAATCCTTAAAAGGTGCAAAATTATCATTTGGGACGAATGCACAATGGCCCATAAGAAATTGCTCGAGGCGCTTGACCGGACTCTACATGACTTCCGAGGAAACAACCAACTGATGGGAGGCGCTCTTATTCTTCTTGCCGGTGATTTCCGTCAAACTTTGCCCGTTATTCCAAGATCAATGCCCGCAGATGAGCTGAACGCATGCTTGAAAGCTTCGTATCTTTGGAATCGAGTCGAGAAAATTACGCTATCGACGAACATGCGTGTGCATTTGTTGCAAAACCCGTCTGCCCAAACATTCTCAAAACAACTTTTGGACATCGGAAATGGGAAAATTCGAATCAATCGCGCAACGAACGAGATTTCATTCCCACCTAACTTCTGTCAAATGCAAATGAATATTCAAGCCATTGTCGACAAGGTATTTCCAAATCTAACAACCTCCTACAAAAATCCGGATTGGCTGTGCGAACGTGCAATTTTGGCACCAAAAAATGATGATGTCAACAAGCTCAATGAGCAAATTCAATTAACACTGCCAGGCAAATTAATCAAATACAAATCGATTGACACAGTAATGGATGAAGAACAAGCCGTCAATTATCTCACTGAATTTTTAAATTCATTGCAACCACCCGGAATGCCACCGCATGTGCTAACATTAAAGGTTGGATCACCGGTAATTCTTATTCGCAACTTAAACGCACCAAAGTTGTGCAACGGAACCAGATTGACCATAAAAAACTGTTCACCAAATTTAATCGAGGCAACAATCATCGGTGGCAGATTCAAAGGCGAAGACGTACTTATTCCACGAATTCCGATGATTTCCAACGATTTACCATTCAAATTCAAGCGGCTCCAATTCCCTTTGCGTCTTGCCTTTGCTATTACCATCAACAAAGCACAAGGCCAATCATTGACTATTGCTGGCTTAATTTTGGAAACTTCATGGTTTTCGCACGGCCAATTGTATGTGGCTTGCTTCCGAGTTGGCACGCCAAAATATTTATACGTTTTTACACCAAATCAAAAAACGAAAAACATTGTCTATCCTCTAGCCTTAAGATGAAGTAATAAATAAATATAATTTCCACTTTCTCTTAAATACATGCGTTTGTTTTTGACTGAGCCCATATCTGCACCATATGTAAGTTATTTTGTAAAAAAACGTTATGAAAGGTATTCCATGAATTTCTATTTAAAGCCCGTAAATTTCGTTAAAAGCTTAATTTAAATCGTGTGGTAATACAACACTAATGTTTGTTCAGGGCCAGCAACGCGGACCGGGTCAGCTAGTCTATATATATAAAAGAGGATGTGTGTATGTATGTAAGAAATGGACTCGAAAATGGCTGGGCCGATTTTGATGAAATTTTCAGAGAATCTTCAGAATATTCAGGCGGGTGACACTGTGAAGTCCGATTTTTGATTTTCGGTCTGTGGGCGGAGGGGCGTGGCAAACCCCACCAATGACATATACATATTTATTATTTTTTTTTATTTTTTATTTTATTTTTTAAAGCCATTGTTATGCTTTTCAAAACGAGATATCAATCTCTTAAATCGGTTATGTAGTTCCGAAAATATTTACAAAAAAAACTCACTAATATATAATAAAATATCAAAATTTTAAAACTTCCGAAATGTTGCATTCAAAAATCCGAGTCTTCGGTTTATTTACAAAATATTTACATTACTATATAATACAACATATTCCCCGCTTACTAAGGTGCAACATTGTACAATAAGTTTAAAATAATATTTATATTATATCAATCGATGATAAACAACTTTTCTTGCATTTAAGATACCTACATTTTATGCACATTTAGAGTTTTTTTCAATTGCTCACTGACTGCATTTCTTTTTTTAAACGCTGGTAAAAAATAACGGTACAATTCAACAAACTTTGCTGTTTTGTGTTCATAAGTGAGGAACCTATAAGTGAAATCAATTTAGTAAATAACAAGTGTTTTTAAATTTACAATAGTGAAATAACTTCACAAATTATTTTTAATGCCAATTCATCAAATAGGTAATATGATTACTGTGGTTCCAACAACCAATAAAATGTTATAAAAGTAAAAAAACAAAACACATCATTGTTCCTTTTGCACTATTCCAGTTTACTAAAATGCCACCTAAAAAAACAGCTCTTGCTAAAAAAACCATCGCAACGCGGCAGCAGAGGACAAGAAGAGCCGCTGAATCAGCTGAGGAACACGAATCACGTCTTCAGGAAAATCGTGAAAGGGCATCTACGTCTAGAGCCGCAGAAACGGAGAGACAACGCGAATCACGGCTTCAGCAAATGCGTGACAGTACATCTTCATTTAGAGCTGCTGAGACACACCAACAGCACGTCGAAAGCCTTACTGCCAATCGCTCCCGAATGGTTCGATCAAGAGAAAGAACCGATTTAAAGTTGGCGGCATTTCACTACAATAAGGAAGATGACTACCGCAATCACAAGGACGTAGTGATTGGCGCAATGGACAAAGTTTGCGTAAATTGTCGTGCTCTGAAGTTCGCTAAGGAATCCCCGGGAATGTGTTGTTTGAACGGTAAAGTTGTTTTACCACCAATAATTGAGCCGCCTGAACCCCTACAAAGTTACATTTCTGGCGCCAATCCGACTTCAAAGCACTTCCTTCAAAACATACGAAACTACAACTCATGCTTTCAAATGACGTCCTTCGGAGCAACTAATATCATCAACAACGCCGGTTACATGCCCACTTTCAAAGTGCAAGGCCAAATCTACCACAGAATTGGATCGTTGCTCCCACTTCCCAATGATGATGCCAAGTTCCTCCAAATTTACTTCACTGCCGATGAAGCTACAGAGGTTGAACAGCGTTGCACAATCAGTACTGAAGTCAGACGGGAAATCGTTTCGAGACTTCAAGCTATGTTACACGAACACAACAGCCTCATCTGTCTATTCAAAACAGCCCTAGACCAGATGCCGACAGATGATTATACGGTTGTGATAAGAGCTGACAAGACACCGGCTGGTGAGCATGAGCGGCGCTTCAATGCACCTGTGATAGGTGACGTTGCAGTTGTTATGGTCGGCACAGACTTCGAGCGTCGCGATATTATCATCCATCGCCGGAATGCAAGTGTTCAACGCATTGCGGAAACTCATCGATCGTACGATGCACTACAATATCAACTACTTTTTCCGCTTGGTGAGGATGGGTATCATTTCAACGTAATGCAGATTAACCCCAACTCAAATGGAGAGTCCACAAAAAAAGTTTCCTGTATGCACTTTTATGCCTATCGCCTTATGATCAGGCCAAATGAATGTAATCATTTGTTGAAATGTCGTGAAGTCTTCCGTCAATTCATTGTCGACATGTACGCGAAAATTGAAAGTGAACGTCTGCTATTCATTCGGTTGAATCAGCAAAAGCTACGCGTCGAAGAATATGTCCACTTGCGTGATGCGATCGCCAATGATGGGAACGCTGCGAATATCGGCCAAATGGTGATCTTGCCAGCAACATACACAGGCAGTCCGCGACACATGCACCAGTACGCTCAAGATGCCATGACATACGTGCGCAAATATGGACGGCCAGACCTCTTCATCACTTTCACATGCAACCCAGCATGGAAAGACATCACCGACCTTTTGTTTACCGGCCAGAATTCAACACATAGACACGATATTCTCGCCCGAGTATTCAAACAAAAGTTGACAAGGCTGATGGATGTCATCACCAAAAATTACATATTTGGCGAAACTCTATGCTGGATGTACTCGGTTGAATGGCAGAAGCGAGGGCTGCCACACGCCCATATTTTACTCTGGCTAAAACAAAAAATCATGCCAACGCAAATCGATGACGTGATTTCTGCAGAACTCCCGAATCCCACAGCGGATCCGGTTCTATTTGAATCAATCCGAAAACACATGGTCCACGGTCCTTGCGGTCAACTGAACAGAAATTCACCATGCATGAAAGAAGGCAAGTGTACAAAGCGTTATCCACGCGAGCTCCTCCAAGAAACTCAAACAGGAGGCGATGGATATCCTCTGTATAGGCGAAGAAGTGCGAACGACGGTGGATATACAACAACAATTAAAATGCGCAATGTAGATGTTGGCGTCGATAACAGATGGATCGTGCCCTACTCACCGCTGCTTTCAAAAATGTTTGATGCCCACATCAATGTTGAGTATTGTAATTCGGTCAAGTCGATCAAATATATTTGCAAATACGTTAATAAAGGCAGCGACATGGCAGTATTCGGGCTTGCCAATCAAACTGACGAAATCACGCAATTCCAGATAGGCCGTTACATCAGCAGCAATGAAGCCGTTTGGCGTATACTTTCATTCAATATCCACGAGCGATATCCAACAGTTCAACATCTAGCTGTTCATTTGGAAAATGGTCAGCGTGTTTATTTCACCGAACGAAATTCTGCAAATCGAGCCGAACAGCCACAACACACCACTCTCACCGCTTTCTTTGAAATGTGTGCAACCGACAATTTCGCCAAAACTTTAATATATCCTGAAATTCCTAAATATTACACTTGGAACACGTCGTCGAAGAAGTTCATGAGAAGAAAGCGTGGTGCGATTGTCGCAGAATATGCTGGTGTGCATTCTTCTGATGCTTTAGGACGTGTCTACACCGTTCATCCGAATAATGCTGAATGCTATTATTTGCGATTGCTATTGCATACGATCAAAGGTCCAACATCATTCGCCGCCTTGAAAACCATTCATGGAAATGAATGTCAGACTTATAGAGAAGCATGTTTTCGTTTGGGCCTGCTTGAAAGTGATCAGCATTGGAACACAACGCTGACAGAGGCGTCACTCACGTGTCACCCAAAACAAATACGCACTTTGTTTGCAATAATTTTAACAACATGTTCACCATCTAATCCACGAGAACTGTGGGAAACGCATCGCGAAACCTTAGGTGAAGATATTCTCAGGCAATTACGCGCAACTTATACCAACCAGGAGTATTCGGACGACATTTTCAACCAAACTCTATTGCTGATTGAGGACATGTGCATATCCATCAACAACAAACTCCATATTGAACTTGGAATGTCGGCTCCGATACGCGACAGAAACAGTGTTCAAAACAGAGACCTGGAGCGAGAACAGCACTTCGATGTCAACCAGCAACAACAATATGTGAAGACTCAAACAAGACGGTTGGTTGATGATCAAAAAACTGCATATGCAAAAATCATGGAAAGGGTAACCAACGGAAATGGGGGACTTATTTTCCTCGATGCACCAGGAGGAACAGGCAAAACATTCCTCATTAATTTAATATTGGCGTCGGTTCGAATGAAAAATTGCATCGCACTCGCAGTGGCATCATCTGGAATTGCATCAACGCTATTGGACGGCGGACGCACTGCACACTCAGCACTGAAACTTCCATTGGATTTGAACCAGGTAGAAACACCAACTTGCAACATCAGCAAAAACTCCGGCATGGCCACAATCCTTAAAAGGTGCAAAATTATCATTTGGGACGAATGCACAATGGCCCATAAGAAATTGCTCGAGGCGCTTGACCGGACTCTACATGACTTCCGAGGAAACAACCAACTGATGGGAGGCGCTCTTATTCTTCTTGCCGGTGATTTCCTTCAAACTTTGCCCGTTATTCCAAGATCAATGCCCGCAGATGAGCTGAACGCATGCTTGAAAGCTTCGTATCTTTGGAATCGAGTCGAGAAAATTACGCTATCGACGAACATGCGTGTGCATTTGTTGCAAAACCCGTCTGCCCAAACATTCTCAAAACAACTTTTGGACATCGGAAATGGGAAAATTCGAATCAATCGCGCAACGAACGAGATTTCATTCCCACCTAACTTCTGTCAAATGCAAATGAATATTCAAGCCATTGTCGACAAGGTATTTCCAAATCTAACAACCTCCTACAAAAATCCGGATTGGCTGTGCGAACGTGCAATTTTGGCACCAAAAAATGATGATGTCAACAAGCTCAATGAGCAAATTCAATTAACACTGCCAGGCAAATTAATCAAATACAAATCGATTGACACAGTAATGGATGAAGAACAAGCCGTCAATTATCTCACTGAATTTTTAAATTCATTGCAACCACCCGGAATGCCACCGCATGTGCTAACATTAAAGGTTGGATCACCGGTAATTCTTATTCGCAACTTAAACGCACCAAAGTTGTGCAACGGAACCAGATTGACCATAAAAAACTGTTCACCAAATTTAATCGAGGCAACAATCATCGGTGGCAGATTCAAAGGCGAAGACGTACTTATTCCACGAATTCCGATGATTTCCAACGATTTACCATTCAAATTCAAGCGGCTCCAATTCCCTTTGCGTCTTGCCTTTGCTATTACCATCAACAAAGCACAAGGCCAATCATTGACTATTGCTGGCTTAATTTTGGAAACTTCATGGTTTTCGCACGGCCAATTGTATGTGGCTTGCTTCCGAGTTGGCACGCCAAAATATTTATACGTTTTTACACCAAATCAAAAAACGAAAAACATTGTCTATCCTCTAGCCTTAAGATGAAGTAATAAATAAATATAATTTCCACTTTCTCTTAAATACATGCGTTTGTTTTTGACTGAGCCCATATCTGCACCATATGTAAGTTATTTTGTAAAAAAACGTTATGAAAGGTATTCCATGAATTTCTATTTAAAGCCCGTAAATTTCGTTAAAAGCTTAATTTAAATCGTGTGGTAATACAACACTAATGTTTGTTCAGGGCCAGCAACGCGGACCGGGTCAGCTAGTATATATATATATATATATATATATATATATATATATATATATATATATATATATATATATATATATATATACATATGTATGTATACGTATGTGTATTTATATGAAGAGTAGTTTTGTTTTAAAAATGGTTTAGGCCTACTGGGGATGCCAGCCATTAAAAAAATTGGCAACGCACTATGTGTAGTACCTCCATGGTAGTGTGGAAACCTACACACTGTAAGTTATTTGGTTGTTGTTCCAAATAAAAAATTGTTTATAGTTACAATTTCAAAAATTTGAATTTTTATTTAAAAATATTGGCAACAAAAAGTAAGTATTTTATTATCTACATATAGTACATATGTTTACAACCTATTTAAAATAATAAATAACAAAAAGGTTCACTATTAAAATAGAAATTCATACATTAATTTAAAACGTTGCGAGGGCACGCGCACTTGTTTACATGTTCATTGTAAATTGAAAACTAAATTCAATTACTTGAACATAAATAACAAAGAAGCTTTAGTTATCATCAGCCGATGGCTCTGGAAAAAGCGAAAAGAAATACATGGAATATTGGGAATATTAATTGTCAGGGTTGGGGAATTTCGTACTAACCAAACATGTAATAACTTAATAATATGAATGTGATAACCTCTTATATTCAATTTTCGTTAAAATATTGGTTAAATAATTGATATTCCTACTAACTAGCACCACTTGCAAAAAAGTGGAAAAATTGAACAAAGAACGCTGATGAGATGGCGTAGCGGCCTCGAAATCAGTACTGATCCGTTCTACCGGTTTAATGACTATGAAAAATATTCTTAATATTCCACTCTCGAAAAAATTAATAAATAGAATGCAATCACGTTCATTTATTAAAAATAAAAAATAATTTGCAGTTTCGCAAGATTTGAACCTATAGCCTGTTGGGAAATTAACATCCTGTAATACAATTTATAATAAATAATAGTTTTTAATCAAGTAGGTATTAATTAAACAATATTCAAAACGTCTCATTTTAGTTTATACCTAAACAGTTACAAAACATCGAAAATAAACTTTCAAAAACAAAAAATAGCATCCTTATATGCGCGTAGGCATATCTCAAAAAACTAAAATTTCTAGTAAACAAAAGTTATCTCTTATAGTACAATATGCATTTGTAAAAAAGTTAGCGTTATAAATTATTTTACTGATTTTTTTTTATTTGCTGGTGGTTAACCGAAGATTCTCTTTTATGTGTTATATTAATAATATCAATGGTGCTAGATGGGACTTTCGAAGTTGCACAGGAGAAACCATCCGAGGCAGCAGCACGGATGATACTGCGTAAGCATATCCGTAATTTTTGCCTGCTTCTGCAAGAAAAGTTTAATTTTTATTAATAACAGATCAAAAAGTTGAACAAATTTACATCCCGTAACATGCTCGGATCTTGATGAAACTTTGGTCATAGGTAATACTATTAAATCTAAAAATTATGATAAAAAATTTTTTGGATCGGACTCTCGTTAGTTTGGGAGTTATAGGCCTCTAAAGTTAAAACATATATAAGACTATAACATGCTCAATATTAACGTTACATAGTTGATAGTACTGATTTAGAAAGGCTAGGGGTTAAAAATCAATTTTTTTATATATACTTTTTTTACAAAAGTACCGTTAAATCGAAAAAGGGTCTATATAATGGTATTTTATTACATAGTAAAATGAATAGAGGACATTCACACCTTTCATTTGACACCTACATCATGAATATCTGATAAGGAATAAAGACACTACAAAAGTTTAAGATTAACAAATTCAGTTTCTGTTTGTAGTTCTTAGATTTAATAGTACTACCTATGACCAAAGTTTCATCAAGATCCGAGCATGTTACGGGATGTAAATTTGTAGGAGCCTCAATGGGTGGTAATATTATTACCCGTCCGTTACCTCTAACGATTTGTATGGGTTAGATATATGTAGCTAGTTGAATATTGCTTAGATGAGGTTGGAGGTTTTTCCTTAGCAGAGGATAAGAAATACTTATTATAAAACATATAGTACTTGTATACATATATTTGTTATTTTACCTGTGTTCTCATGGGTTGTTGAGAGATTGGTGCCATAGGCGGTGGGTTTTGAGTTATCACCGTATTATTAACAATTTCTTGTTCGTGTGCATGCGAGCTCCAAAACTTGCTTTTCAACAGCTAAATTAATGGTATATTATCATATATGTTGTTTATTTCATAGTCCGCTTTTTCGTTTGATTTTTGCCACACAGATTTTTTTTATTTGTTTTATTTAATAAAGTTTATTAGTATTCAAAATACTTTTCAATATCCATTTTTAATTTTACAATTTCCATTATATGAGGTTGTTTTTTACAAATTGTACACATTCTCTCTTAAATGTATAATAATTTCGTTCTATTTTTATATATTCTGGCATTCTATTATATAATTTTAGTCCTTTGTAAAATAGTGATCTTTGCATCGCTGTTGATGTTGTTCTCTGCAGCCTGTAGTTTTCGGAGTTTCGTAGACCATATGGTTGTACTTCTCCCACATATTTAATATTTTCGCATAGGTATTCCGGCGCGTTTTCTGTTTTCATTTTTTGTACAAGGTATAAAGTATTTGTCTGCAATCGTTGTTTTATATTTAACCATCTAAGTGAGTCCAGCATTAAATTAATAGGTGTATACCGACTACATTTTAAAATACATCGCATCGCTTTGTTTTGCAATTTCTGCATCCTTTCTATTTGTGACTCTGAACAGCATGTATATAAAATCGTTGACCCGTATTCAAAATGTGACTTAATTATGGTGTTATATATATTTAATGCAGTTGTTATCGAAAGTTTCTTTCATATTCTCTTGAAAAATCCAATCCTTTTACCAATTTTTTTGCAAACGTGTTCTATATGATCTTTAAATTTTAGTTCATTATCTATTATAAAACGAAGGTATTTTATTTTCTTCACCTTTTCTATTGTTTCATTATTAATTTTAAAATGTATATCACTGCTCATATTAATTTCCATAAGTTTTGTCTTATTTTCATTAAGTTTTAGTTTGTTCATCTTTAACCAATTGTTTATATCATAATTTAGATCGTCTCTACATTCATCTTCAGTTTTGCCTTCCGCATATATTAGAGTATCATCCGCATATAGAACTATTTTACATTTTCTTACAACATTTGGCATATCATTTATGTATATTATGAAAAGCAGTGCACCTAGGATAGAACCCTGTGGGACACCATAATCATTTCTTATGCTATAAGATTTGGTACCATTTACTTTTGTCTTCTGCATTCTATTTCTAAAATATGATTTAAACCATCCTAATTCGATGCCTCTTACACCGTACATGTAAAGTTTCTGTATTTTTATTTCCCGATCAATTGTTTCAAAAGCTCTCTTAAAGTCTAAAAACAGTGCCATGATCTTATTGTTTATATATATATATATATATATATATATATATATATATATATATATATATATATATATATATATATATATATATATATATTTCCATTGATTTATTACATAATTTAGCGCAGTTTCACATGAATATTTTTTTCGAAATCCAGATTGATAATTTGTTAAAAGACAGTTGTCTTCAATATATTTTTTTAATTGATCCTTAACCACCTTCTTCAATATCTTTTCAAATGTTTTTAATGTTTTAATTGGCCTAAATTCTTCACATTTATCTGTCTTAGCTACTTTTTCTATCGGTGATACCATCGTGTGTTTCCAACTTTTGGGGAATATACCTGTCTCTAATGATTTATTTATTATATTTTGTAAAATTACGCCTGAAGTGTTCCAGTTTTCAAGAATCATTTTAGTTGTTATTTTGCAATAATCTGGCTTGCCTTTCAATTCTCTTACAACTTTCTTAAGTTCTGAAATTGTTATTAATCTAAATCTAAAACTTATGTTCATCATATTGATTTGGTCTATATATTGCACATTTTCTATCGATTCTCTTATTGATCTAACGCTATTTACAAAATATTCATTGAAATTATTAGCTATTTGTTTATCATTCTGAACCTTCTCGCCATTAAATATCACAGAATCTATCACAGTATGACTTTTTCTAAGTACTAGTTTCTTTATCTCTTTTCATATCTGTTTTTGATCGTTTGCCTTATTTATCTGATCGTTTATATATTTGTTTTTCTGATTTTCAATATTTACTTTATATATGTTTCTAATGTATTTATAATTTGACCATGCTTCTGTAGTATTTAGATATTTCCCTATTTGGTATCTTCTAATTTTTTCGTTTTTCATGATGTAAACATCCCTATTAAACCATCCTGTATTACTATCTTGCTCTTTTACTATAACTTTTTTACTAAATTTTTGTATCCTTTCCTCAAAACATTTATCAAAATTAAAAACATTCTCATTAAGATCTTTGGTTTCGTCAAATCTTAACATGGCATTGAGTTCTCTGTTAAATACTGCCGTATTGTATCTTAAAATTTCAATTTTCCTTTGACAATCTTTTTTGTCCATACTGCTAACTTCTATCGCAATTTCAATTATTTCATGATCTGATATCTTTGCTGTTTTACTATTTTGTGTTGTAATTTTTTTACTATTCGTAATTACATAATCAATCAAAGTTCTTGTGTTTTCCGTTACTCTAGTATAAGACTCTACAATTTGTTTCAATGCATTATCATTTAAAACTCTCTCGACTTGTTGTTTATAGAAACTGTCTTTTGACCAATCTATAGCCTATATTTACTTTCTGAGCCTCGATCAATTTTGTATATGTATGTTTCTCCGTCTGTTGCAAGTTTTACTATAAACACAAATTATAAAAAGTTTAATGTATTTTAATGAATTTATTATAAATAAATATACAAACAATGAAATGTTAAATAACACATTACTACTCTTTTAACTTCATTTAAATTTTATTTTCCTAGTTAGATATTTTAGTATTCTTTTTGTTTGTGTTTGCTGCTTTATACTTAGGTACATGTGAACGTTTTTCCAATTTTTTATTATTGGTAGCTCAAGCCATAGCTTAAATTTGTGCCTTGGAATATTTATCATGTCTTTCTGAGATTTAAAAACAAATTTCGAACAATTAGCCTATGAATCTTAATCCAATTTAATATAGCAATATAAATGTTCGTTAAAATTCTTACTACATACACATTTAAGCTATGGCTGAAGCTACCAATAATAAAAAATTGGAAAAACGTTCACATGTACTTAAGTATAAAATTCAAACCAAAAAAGTTTAACTTAGGTATGATGGAACAAAAAATTCAGAAAAATGGGACATGAAGAAAAATAATCAAACGGTAACACGGGTATTATAACAATAACATGTTAACATCAGGTTGATACAGTTCTCGGATTCGTTTTCACAATAAAATTTTTGTAAATAGGAACTGTTATTAAATTCAACTAAGTCACCTAAAAAAACAGCTGTTCTGCTCTGCTGTGTAAGTTGAATAAAACTGATGTTGACTTTCCTTTGTGCCTTGGTATATTTATCATGTCTTTCTGAGATTAAAAAACAAATTTCGAACAATTAGCATATGAATCTTAATTCAGTTTAAATATTACTTTTTGTTACATTTCGTAAACAATAATGACTTGGGTGAAATAGGCATATCTTTCTCCGGGCCGTATTGGGCACTTCCGCCAAGTTCTCGTGGGGTTAAAACTTCTTTTTGCCGCAAAAGCATTTGATGCGACAATTTCCTTTCCTGGTGGGCATAATCAAAACGTTTTATAAGGTCATCAGATTCTAGAAACAGGAAAGGAATATAAGTTGGAAAAAGATCATAGTATTTGGCAAGTTCCATTTATTTAACATCCATAACAACAAATTTAAATCCATATGTCAAAAGCCCGCATTAAGTTATCGTCCATCGTATAGACTTCTCATCAAAGAGTTGTTTAGCGCTATTCTATATACATAAACATGTCTGGAAACAGGCACTGTATATGTCGTATAGACTTCTCATCAAAAAGTTGTTTAGCGCTATCCTATACATATAAACATAGCTGGAAGCAGGCACTGTATATGTTAGACTATACACAGCTATCATCCTGTGGGTATATAAGAATGCAACTAAAATACCATACAATGGTTTTTTTTTTAAACTGCTCTTCCGCCGTCAACCTTCGAGAGAAGCCACTCAACACTAAAATATACACACGAAATTATGTTAAAATCTTTTTGAATTGGTGGTTCATAAATTTGAAATATTCACCTCTTGAAATTTAGAATGGGTGGTTGCTGATGATATAAGAATCCCACTTTATTTTGGTTATTTCTCAACTCGATTTTTTCACATTTTTGTTTTTTCACATTAGCTTACAAACACTTCTAAAATAAATGTGCTCAAGGTATTTCAATTCATCCAGAAATGTCAAAATACTAGTTTGACATACGAAGCTGTTTGACAATAAAATATCATATTAATTCGGCTTCGCCGCGAGTCTACCTTATATTGAAATACCTTGGTATGTGGGTAACACTGCGTTTACATTAGACAGTGGTGTTCAAGGCAAATTCATAACAAGAAGCCTCGACAGCTGTTTTAAGAATTTGTTGCTACTTTGCTCTGATCAGCTTCGACTGTCAAAGTATATTTACTAGTCTTCTTCTTTGCTTGAAGAAAATTTTTAATTTCTGACTAGAAGAATACAAGTGTTTGTGTAAAAGTATTTGCATAAAAATATTAATTCTGCAGGAGTTGTTGATAACTTCAGTTTGTTTGGGTTATTTAAATTACGCGTAACAGTAATTTTTATTTTCTTTGACTTTTCCTTGGTTTTAAATTTAGCTCTTAGTTTAAACATTTTTCTAATGACATATTTATTTTTCAATCGCTATCAGTAGATTATAGTGGCTCTAGTTCTTCTGTAAAGTGAGCTTAATTGCATAATCTTTTGTTTGTAAATAGAAATGTGTGGCGTTTTTATTATTTAAATAATAAATAATTTACCTTCGAATCTTTCTTGGGCACGTAGAAGATCTTTCTTGATTTCAATGAATACCACTTGTGTCTCTTAATGTTATAAGAAATGATGGTCAAGAATGTCATGATACCTATTACTTTAATAATCATATTCTTGTGAACATCATGTTCTGGTTCTGAGGTCCATTTAAGAAAAGCAGCTACATCCTTGGCCAATTGACTTTGAGTAGGTGGGGTGCCATCTTGATATTCAATAACCTTGAGACAAATGAAATGGTAACTACAATATTGGTTTATTATGAAATATTACTAACCTCATTGTACAGCACTTGGGCCATACCAATTGTACCACCTGCGAAATAGTGGTTAGAATATTGACCTTCAAGCAGTTGTACACCAGCTAGTGCGTCAAAGTACCCGGTAAGTAAGGAGAAGATGTAGTCTTCCCCACCTTTACGGGCTGAAACAATGTAACTTAAGTCAGGTGAATAGGCACCATTATTAGCAGCACGGGCAGCCTCTTCGTTGGGGTACGGAGAGGGGAAGTAATCCGAAAATTTACCGGGACGATCAAAATATCTACCAGTATCATCTGGACCGTCACGAACCTGGTAAATAAGCAACAGTTAAAATTTTTTAAATACTTATATATGAACATACACTATTTTTACCATAATTCCCTCAGCTTCGGCTTCAGTATGGGTTATACCAATTAGATTGTGGTAGGCAATATATTTCATTGAGTGGCAGGCACCTTCTCAAATGTGGTGTATCGTCTTGCGTAAAAAATGTAATCGATCTTCCCGGTCTTTCTGCTCTTGTAACTCCCGATATTAATTTAAACGTTTGCGCATCAGTAACCATTAGAAACTCTCTAAGGCCCTCATTAGAATCATCGTGTCCCATATCTTGCTTAGTGTCGTATTCCTCGGATTTAATAGCCTCCTGAGTGCTTTGCTGGAGGAAAAACTAGACATATTCTAATTAATTCACTATTCATGTTAAGAACTCCTACCTTTTTTCGTTCTGATAGTAAACTTTACGCCTCTTGCCAGCTGCCTAAAAAAGTTATGAGCATCTATTTTTAATTAATGGATAATATTTTAAATAAAAATTAATAATTGTTTAGCACGTGCTGATGTGATAAAATATAAGCAACTCTATGCAACTCAATTCATTCACAAATGTCAAAATACTAATTTGACATCCGAAACTATTTGACAGTTCCAGAAGATCCATATTAATTCGCTTTCGCCGCGAGCCTACCGTATATTGATATACCTTGGTGCTGTTAAGACAATAGCAACACGCAAGGCGAATTTATACAGGTGGCCTTATCGTTACAACAATACAACTATAAAAAAAACAACATGCAATTCGCCTTGTTCAAAAAACCAATCCTTCAAAAACAGTTGTCAGAAAAATTATAAATGTGTTTATATTTATAAAAATATAAGCAAAAGAAATTAATTAAACAAGTGATGTGTATATAATTTTAGTTTTTTATAAAAAATATATATAATATATGGTAATGGGAAATAACAATAATTCCTTGAGTGCAAGCAAAAACCACAATTTAGCAGCTCCAATATAGTATGCCGATATTGCGGCTGCCGCCGCTTCTGCTTGTGGTATTTTAATAAATAATAATGTAATTCACACTGAATTCAGAAATGCTAATGCTTCAAAACACAACTGATTCCATAACTACCCGTCCACACGAGCAATAAGTTTGGCAATTATTGCCGTGGCAACCGTCAAATTTGATTGCCGACACTAGATATTAACGTGTGGACCACATGAATATATGTTAGAACACATATTCGGCAACAACTGTTATAATACATTGCCGAGCAATAATCTTTTAACACATGCTGTCAAATTGAATTGTTATTTGATTGAAATTTTTGTCTCATAAGAAAACAACACTGTTTATAATGTTTTAAGATTTGTACGTGTTCGCTACCAAGATATACAAGCAAGAACATTGGCAATTGACGACGCGTTTCTGCCGGCGTTATTGCTTGTATCAAGACACGAAATATTGCTCGTGTGGTCGCAGTGTAATAACTACTGAAGAAAAGTCGGTGTCTACTAACAATCCCACAATATCGCCAATCTCAATAACAGCCTTAACTCCACAAGCAAAAGCCCAAAAAGTTAAAATATGTCAAATGAAGCAAGATTTTCCGGAGCTAAGAGGCGGTACCTTAGCGACTGGTAACGACGACAAGATTCTTAATGTGAATGCTTATCATAAGAATTATAACATATTCTCAAAGCTTAACAACATTTGTAACAAATCCTATACAAAATGTGATATCAACTCAATGTCATGCAAATATTAGTGATGGTAATATTAATTTGATCAACGATACCACGACCTCTTTTGCCGCAGAAGCTAAAACCGAAGCCGCGCCGTTGGAACAGTATAAAAATCCAATTTAGCATCAAAATGCTAATATTCCACCACCTCAACATTCACAACAGCAGATTTTACAAATATTTAAGTGTTGAAAATGATTCCACTGCAGCGGATTTGAATGATTCAGGGACTTCGTGTGGTGGCAATGATATTGTCAATAACACAACACCTGATATGTTGTTGAGTTATAGTATCGATACTTCCTCGCCTAATATATCATTTGTTGCCAACAGCCAAGGCAACAATGGCAGTGGAGCTGTACATCTGCCTACAACTTCCAATCATAACAATCAATCCAGTGATAGCTATAATCATGCCGACAAAGTGAAGTCATCCAATAGCAGTTGCAGCAGCAGTGGTAGTGCAGGAGTTTCAGTCAAACAAGTAACAACGACCAAACTGGAGAGCACTAAACTTAATAATTTTCTTTGCAATACCAAATGTGCAAGTGTTCATACATCAATGGATAATTTGGAACCACAAAAACTACCACCGCCACAACAATTAAATACATGCAATTTAAGTCAATAAAAATTAATTAATGGTCTATGATTAGTACTTACTTTTAAGGGAAAAATGGCTAAATTTGTTTCCAAATTTTTTCATTGTTGCTAGATTTTTTCAAATAAATTATGATAATGACAAGTATGATGAAATTTGTTAATATTTATCTATATTTTTTCTAAATTAAATAAAATTTAGTCATCATATAAATATATAAATCAACAATTAAAAAATTACATTCTTAGACTTTGTTTCTTGTTTTTCAAAATATGTAATAAGGATATGTGTATGTACTAAACATAAGAATATAGATGTGATACATGTAATGTAAATATTTACAAAGTACCTACTACTACTAAATTAATATACATATTTTAATTAAAATTAATATATATATATATATATATATATATATATACAAATGTATATATATATATATATATATATATATATATATACAAATGTATATATATATATATATATATATATATATATATATATATATATGTATATATATATATATATATATATATATATATATATATATATATATACATATGTATATATATGTACATATATATAAATATTCAATTCAATTTATTTCTTATTTAATATGTTACATTTCAATTATATAATATTAGTTGTAAGGAGTTCAAGATTAGTATCTTTTTCTACTTAGTTATAATAAATTCGATTAGTAATTATATATATATATATTGATAAAATTATATTGGAGGTAAAAATTTAGCAAAAACCTATTTAAACCTTTTTTATTTTATTTATATTATTTTTTTTTCATTTTTTTTTTTTAATAAAAACATCTAATTCTAAATCACAACTACGTATGCTGAGCTAACTCATTGATATGATTATAGGAAGAGTTTTGGCATCTGATATTAAAGTTTTCATTTAGTCTAGCTAGTTTATCTTTAACTAATTCTATATTTGCAAGAGAATGGAGCCGAGCTGTCGAGTAGAACCAAGGAAGGTTAAAAATTAGTTTTAATAGTTTATTCTGGGATATTTGTAACTTATTCAAGTGACAGTTAGCACTGGTCGACCAAACAGGAGCTGCGTAGAAAATAACGGCGTGGAATATTGTTTTTAGTATTAACATTTTATTGCAAATGCTCAAAGCAGAATTTCTATTTATAAACGGGTATAGCATGCGTGTGAGTACATTTATTTTGTTGATTATATAATGGATATGATCTTTGAATTTCATTTTGGAGTCCAGTATCACTCCAAGATATTTAACTTTCTCTTCCCACTGGATAGTGAAATTGTTAAATATAATGTTGCTTTGAGGTAAAAAGCATGCTTTACGCTTCCTAGAGAAATATATGGCCTGTGTTTTGTCAGAATTTAATGTTATTTTCCACTTGTTAAAGTAATCTTGTAATTCTCTTAGAGCTCTCTGCAGGTTAGCTAGTACATCAATCGAAAGTGTTTCGGAGCTGAGCACCGCTGTGTCGTCTGCAAAAACCGAAACAGTGCAGTAATCTAATTGCGGGAAATCCGAAACGTACAAATTATAAAGAATTGGAGACAAACAGGAGCCTTGCGGACAACCTGCAGCAATAGAATACGAATTAGAAGAAGTCGACCCAATATAGACTTTAAAGGAACGTGATTTAAGAAAACTTTGTACCATCTTTATAAGTTGCATGGGAAATCCCAGGTTTATCATCTTAAAAATCAAGCCGTCATGCCATACTGAGTCAAATGCCGCTTTGACATCTAGTAATATCATACCAGTTGATTTTTTATCATTAAA
The DNA here is from genome assembly GCA_951800035.1 of Linnaemya tessellans. Taxonomy (NCBI): domain Eukaryota; kingdom Metazoa; phylum Arthropoda; class Insecta; order Diptera; family Tachinidae; genus Linnaemya; species Linnaemya tessellans. Next base: position 101,698,977 of record OX637532.1, on the reverse strand, counting down.
ATTCTCCATGACTAAGTTTCTTATTCTAATCAGTGGATGGGCAGTATTGTGCTCACGGCGAAAGCCGAATTGCTGAGGAGGGATTATATTATTGTCCTCCAGAAAGTTCACTAACTTCTCCTTTATAATTTTTTCTAAAATTTTACTAATTGAGGATAGCAGGCTTATAGGTCGGTACGAAGAAGGACTATCAGGAGGTTTCTTTGGTTTTCTTATAGGAATAACCTTGGATTTCTTAAACTCGGCAGGAAAATAACAGAGCTTTAAACAACCATTGATCATAATAGTTAAGAATTTAAGCGCCTTACTGGAAATCTTCTTTAAACAAATATTATTAATCCCATCGATTCCAGGGGATTTTTTGCTCTTTAGAGACTTAACTATTGCAGAGACTTCTGAAACGTTGGTTAGAAATTCATTTGTATGAACTGGATTGGAATTTCCTAACGATTCAAGAGCATCATGGACCTGGGAATTCGTATCTATATCACCAGGATTGGTAGAAATCGAATGATTCAATGAAAATGTTTGAGCCAAAATTTCAGTTTTTTCTTGAACAGTATAATATATATTATTATTTTGCTTTAAGATTGGAATACCTTTCGACTTCTTCCTCAAGATTTTGGTCAAGTTCCAAAATGGGGGAGAGCCCCTTTCAAGCGTTGAAAGTAAGTGGTCCCATGATTCGTTCTTATATTTAGTTATTTCATCTCGGATCTTTTGATTTAGTAAATTCATATCGTACTTGTCATTTAAATTCCTGAATCTTTGCCAGTTCCTCCTGACACCGTTTCTTCTCCGTATCAAATTCTTTATGAATTGTGGTAATGGTTTGTTCCTTTGTGAACATCGTTTTTTTGGTACGCTAAAATCTACTGCATAATTAATAGCATGCTTGAAATCTACTAACAGATTATCGATATGTTCATTAGTTACAATGTCACTTAAATTAGGTAAAGTCAGAGTTCTGTTTAGAAGCCTAGCGAAACGTTTCCAATTAGCATGTACAAAATCATATTTAAGAATTGTAGTAGTGTTATAACAGCTATTTAACATGATTTTGACTGGAAGGTGATCCGAGCTTAGATCGTTTATAACTTCGGCGTTAGACAGTAAACCAGCCACATTAGTTAAAAATAGATCTAACGTAGAACCTTGCCTATTTGCACTTGCAGGTAAGTATGTTAAGTCATCTGGATATACTATATCAATGTCATAAGAATCTAGTCTGTCGTACAAGATGTTTCCCCATCCATTGGCTCTTAAGCATCCCCATAACTGGTGTCTGCAGTTAAAATCACCGCCTAATAAATACCTATCGTCTCTACTAAGTTTAAAAATATCGGACGCAAATTTTCTTTTTCTAACACCATTATTACCCATTAATCCACCAGGAAAGTAGCATGAATAAACATGTACACTATTTGAAGTAGTAAAAATTTTAATACCGATATTTTCAACCACGTCAGTGTTTACAATTGGAAGTAATTGGTGGGGAACATCTTTTCTCACTATAATCGCCACCCCACCACCTCTCGAATTCACTCTGTCATTTCTGTATATCTTAAATTGGTTATTACTTATAGATATATTCGGTCTTAGCCCTGTTTCTGTTAATAAGCAGATTTGTACGTTACGAGAAATTAAGAATTGAAATAATTCTAAACTTTTGTTCCTAACACCTCTTGCGTTCCAAGTTATTATACAGATGCCATTGTTATTCATTATGATAAAAATTTAATAGCTAGATTGGTAATAACTTCAAATTGCTCAATCTTTGACTTACAGTTCTTAAGATTAGTAATTAATTCTAATGTTATATTCTTCATTTCCTGAAGAGTGAATAGATCATTATTGTTGTTGCTTTGGTTACTATTGTTGCTTCCATTGCTTTGGGATATCCAGATACTAGACGGCGTGTTTGCGCTTTGGTGTAGAGTATTTGGGAAATTATTATTGTAGTTGTTGTTTGGCTGATTAATGTACTTATTGCGAGGTTGACGTTGTTGAACTGGCTGAGAACGTTGTCTCATACTTAAGTAATTGACCTTGCTATTATACAGATGCCATTGTTATTCATTATGATAAAAATTTAATAGCTAGATTGGTAATAACTTCAAATTGCTCAATCTTTGACTTACAGTTCTTAAGATTAGTAATTAATTCTAATGTTATATTCTTCATTTCCTGAAGAGTGAATAGATCATTATTGTTGTTGCTTTGGTTACTATTGTTGCTTCCATTGCTTTGGGATATCCAGATACTAGACGGCGTGTTTGCGCTTTGGTGTAGAGTATTTGGGAAATTATTATTGTAGTTGTTGTTTGGCTGATTAATGTACTTATTGCGAGGTTGACGTTGTTGAACTGGCTGAGAACGTTGTCTCATACTTAAGTAATTGACCTTGCTAGGACACTGGTCAAATGTAGATTTGTGTGTTCCATTACAGTTGGCACATCTGATTGTAGTATCTTTACATTCCGAGGTCTTGTGCGATCCAGCGCAATTGGCACAGAAAGTTTTAACCTTGCAACGACTAGATCCATGCCCGAACATTTGGCAATTATAACATTGGGTGATTTTTGATTTGTTTAGTTTTTGATGTTCCCATCTTACTTTAAGGAAATTCAGTACAGAATAATTCTGACGTAGTTCTTTCAGAGTTATTGTTTGCCTTTGGAAATATACTACATACATAATATACTCCGAATTGTGCGCAGAATTTTTGGTAACTATTTTTACATCCAAACATTTTAGTCCCATATCGGTCAACGTTTTAATCAGATTTTTTGGATCTTGTCTGTCAAGACCAAATAGCAAAGCTTTGTACGGTTTTTCATTTTTGGAAGAATACGTAAAATACTCATATTTATCACCGAGGATTTTAAGCATGAACTCGTATTCAGCTTGAGATTTAAGGAATAGCTTAAGCCCAATCGAAATTTTTCTTATGGCATAATCTGACACTTTAACTAATTTACATAGTTCGTGTACTTCTTCTATTTTGCATTTCAAAATAGTAATTGGAGGAATGTGAACTTTAGTAGACTTTTCTACTATCACTTCATCATTGTCTATTTTATCGTCATCAATTGTTTGAAGAGGAGAAAAGTAGTTGTTGGATTGCACATTATTAAATCCATTATTATTTGTTTTAGTTTTTTTGTTTTTATTTTGAACGCTCATTGCGTTATAATTGTCACATATTCGTGACCGCTTAATTTTGTTCTGTTTAATTGTTTTTGCTTGAACTGGTTTTGAATATTGGATTATTGAATATTGTATTGTTGTAAAACAATGTATTGATTGACTGCAAACAAATTTTACTCTTTTGTCCGGTATACACAACTGAATTCAACAAGTCAATTAAAACGACTGATATATATAAATATGTGTATATTTTTTTTTGAATTTGAACAAACATTATAAGTGTATGAAAATTAAAATTATATAAATGAATGAGGGTGGCATACCAATGGGTGGTGCCGCTATCTTTGCGATAACTGCACGAATATGTGTAATAAAATTAAGTTAAATATATTATATATAATTAATAATCTATAGGTCATACATACATACATATGTACGTCCATACAAGAAGTTAACAAACGTAAAACATCATCCAAAGGTGTGTATATGTACATACATATATGTATACATATGTACATATACATATATATATATATATATATATATATATATATATATATATATATATATATATATATATATACATATATGCAGATATGTATATACATATATGAATACTTATTATAAATGAAATCTCGGTCCATCTTCTTCTGTCCTCTTCCTTGATAGGAACACGAAACAAATTTCCTTCACCCTTTGGATAATAGGCATTTTTAAAACGTTTTTTTTAATACTTCGTAGATTAACACAACACAAATTGACGCGCACGAAAATTTTATATATTATGTATATATATATATATATATATATATATATATATATATATATATATATATATATATATATATATATATATATATATATATATATATATACATATATATAGATATATATATACGTTTTATTTTCAAAAAAACACAACAAAACTTTAAAATTTTCAACACAAAATTTTAAATGGCTCACAAAAATATTTTGAATGAAAAGTCAGTAAATTTTGAAAGATTGGTTTTTAACGGCTAGAGGCGAATAAAACAGCTGAGAATCATCTGCGCTAATAAGGCCACCTGTATAATTTCGCCTTGGCAACACGCACACACTTTTTCACTAAACTTGCACACTTTTTCAATTGTCTGGAGTACTGTCTTGAATTTTTTGAAGACAGTAAAATAGGACAGTGATTTGACATATGCTGACAATAATTGACATTTGTCGAAAAAAATAACGCACAGAACACAGTTTTTATAGTAAAAAGCACAGTAAAAAGTTTTTTCTTTATCACTTTTAGTTTTTAACTTATATAGCTCGCGTAATACGCTTATTGCCGCAATTTCCAATTCCACTTTCTAGTTTGACATTTTTAACGGAATAAATTGTCTTAACTAATGTCTGGACCACAGAAGACGTTAGCCTATGGTCTGGACGCTTCTACTACTGTTATAATTGTCAGTATTTATGACAACTAATACGTATTCTTTTATTATCTTGACAGCACTGTCTAATGTAAACGCAGTGTAAACAAGTAGTGAATTCACCATGGGGGTGAAATATAAAAGCAACTCGGCATGTTTAACTGCTGACAACTTCGTGATAATTGTTGGTTCCCGCCAATAATAATTTTGATTGCATTGGGGTGATTCTTTATAGTTTATGTCCGTGCTTTATATAAATTTTGTTTTACTTTTTTTTTTCATTCCTGCGGCAGTGTTAAGTGCTTCATGCGTGAAATTTCTTTTCAATAAACTTAAAGTTAAGTGAAATCAATTAGTAATGGCTGATGCAGAACAATACATTAGGGACATACAGCGGGAGTATGTTGATTTTTTAGACGATGAAGAAGATCAGGGTATATATTCAGGACACGTGAAGGATATGATTACTGAAAAAAGCAGACGGCTAATAGTTAATATTAATGATTTAAAACGTAAAAATCCTCAGCGTGCCTTAGGGTTACTTGGAAACGCTTCCGACGAACAATTGGCGTTTGGGAGAGCTCTAAAGGAATTTGTTTCTACAGTTGATCCACCGTACGCTAAACAATATGAAGATTTTTTCGTTGGATTCGAGGGTTGCTTTGGTAACCGACATGTTACTCCCCGTTCTCTTACATCCATGTAAGTTAAAGTGTAATTATTTGCATAGTAACAGGGAAAATAACATGCTGTTGTATTTTAGTTATCTGGGTAATATGGTTTGTGTTGAAGGAATTGTAACCAAAGTTTCACTTATACATCCAAAAGTTGTACGCTCCGTTCATTTTTGTCCAGTCACACGAAAAGTTATGGAACGAAAATATACGGATTTAACATCTTTTGAGGCCATCCCTTCGAGTGCTGCGTATCCAACAAAAGATGACGATGGCAATTTGCTTGAAACTGAATTTGGTTTGTCCGTATATAAAGATCATCAATCGCTGACCATTCAAGAAATGCCAGAAAAGGCTCCGGCTGGTCAGTTGCCTCGTTCGGTTGATATAGTGTGCGATGACGACTTAGTCGATAGTTGTAAACCCGGTGATCGTGTACAGATAGTGGGAAGCTATCGTTGTCTGCCGGGTAAACAAGGTGGATACACATCGGGAACATTTCGCACAATTTTATTGGCAAACAATATATCGCTTTTGAACAAAGAAAGTAATATGGACATCAGTCGAGAAGACGTCATATTATGCAAAAAGTTGGCCAAAAATAATGACATTTTCGAATTGCTTTCAAAAAGTTTGGCACCGTCCATTCATGGTCATACTTTTGTAAAACGGGCAATTCTTTGCCTTCTTTTAGGAGGAGTGGAAAAACTTCTTCCAAATGGAACACGTTTGCGTGGTGATATCAATATTTTGCTTATAGGTGATCCTAGCGTTGCAAAATCTCAGCTTTTACGATACGTTTTGAATACAGCGCCTCGTGCTATAGCAACGACTGGTCGGGGCTCAAGTGGCGTTGGTCTCACAGCAGCGGTAACAACTGACCAAGAAACTGGAGAACGACGTTTAGAAGCTGGTGCTATGGTGTTAGCTGATCGGGGAGTAGTGTGCATTGATGAGTTTGATAAAATGAGTGACATCGACAGAACAGCAATTCACGAAGTTATGGAACAGGGTCGTGTTACTATTTCCAAAGCTGGCATACATGCATCTTTAAATGCTCGTTGTTCGGTACTAGCAGCTGCCAATCCCGTCTATGGTCGGTATGATCAGTACAAAACCCCTATGGAAAATATTGGCCTTCAGGACTCGTTGCTGTCTCGTTTCGATTTGTTGTTCGTAATGTTAGATGTCATTGACAGCGACATTGATCACATGATTTCTGATCATGTTGTTCGCATGCATCGTTACCGAAGCCCCAAAGAAGCTGATGGCGAACCTCTATCCATGGGAAGTACATATACTGATTCTATTTCATTCTCTTCAAACGTCGACGGAAAAAAAGAAACTGAAATATATGAAAAGTACGACGTCTTACTGCACGGTAAAACACGCAGGCGACATGAAAAAATTCTGTCTGTCGATTTTATGAGGAAATACATTCATATTGCAAAGTGTATAAAACCGAAACTAAGTGAACAAGCTTGCGAAGCCATTTCGAATGAGTATTCCCGTTTGCGATCGCAAGAAAGTGTTCAAAACGATGTTGCCCGAACGCAACCCGTTACAGCTCGTACTTTAGAGACACTGATTCGTTTGGCAACTGCACATGCAAGAGCTTGTCTGTCTAAGAATGTGACTGTAGACGACGCGCATGCAGCAATTGAACTCGTGCAGTTTGCCTATTTTAAAAAGGTCTTGGAAAAAGAAAAGGGGCAGAAACGCCGCAGAGATGGTGCATCTTCCGATGAAGAAGCTGCTGTAAATGATAATGAAACTCAGAGGTCACCATCCCGAAGAAACAAACGTACTCGTACAATACCTACGCACGACTCGACTGATGTGTTAGCTGACAGCGATGAGGACGTAGAGACTCCACAGCCTGATGCCGGCGACCTAACGCGTCGCGATACACGGCGGTCATTACCAGCTCGGAGAACCTCACAATCAGAGTCGCAAGGATCCTTGGAAACATCGCCGGGTGTTACCGCTTCTATTCCTGCCTCGATATCTGATGCCCGTTTGATTGTTTTCAAAAATAATCTTCAACGTATGTTCCGAGATGAAAGAGAACAGAGCTTGTCAATGGCACGTATTACTTCTACAATAAATGAGAACACTGAACCACAATTTACGGATAGCGAAATACAAGCGGCTGTTAATCGTATGACCGATGACAATCAAATTATGGTAGCGGATGGTATCGTTTTCTTGATTTAGGGCAAGCATACATACATATATATTAATTTAATCGTCAAATAACGTTGTCGTTAAAACGAAAAAGTCTATAGATGCGGTTTTTGTTAATCTTTGGAAAATATATTATGAAGTTATGCATTGTGTTACTCATACTTCTACTAAAAAAAATATATTCTTGTACTATATTTTATATTCGTATGTCAGGAACTATTTCGCAAACGCAATAACTTGGAAAATATTTAAGCTTCCATTTGTTTTTTACTAAATTGATTTTATCTAAAAGTGGTCTCATAATATCAGTTATCAAAAGAAAATATAAATTTTATTTGCATTAAAACAAAAGCGTTACTTTTGATTGATGTCTTAACAATATAAAATAATTTTCAAAATTTTCATAAAATGGTACAATGTTTAAAGTTTAATTTTACAACGTTATTAATACAAATGTTGTGATATATTGGTTTTTACAAGTTGTATACATTTACATTTAAAATTTTTAATATTCTCTTCATTGTGGTAGCAAGTTGTATAAATTTAAGCCCTTGTAAAAAAGTGATCGCTGCATAACATTAGTAGTCACACGCTGTATCCTAAAGACTTGTGCGTTTCTCAGGTTATATGGTTGTATTTGTCCAACATATTCTAATTGCTCACTTCATCTTCATTTTTTTTTATAAATTTAGCGTGTTAAGTTTTAGCCGTTTTATACTTAGCCAATGCAGTGTATTTAACATAAGTTGGATTGACGTGTATGTATTGCATTTCAAAATTGATCGTATCGCCCTATTTTGTAATTTTTGAAGTATTGATATTTGTGTTTCAGTACAGCATGTATATAATATTGTATATCCATATTCAAAGTGCGGTTTAATTATGACATTGTAAATATTAATTGCGGTTAACGTAGAGACTTTACCTCGGAGTCTCCCCAATTTTTTTTTCCTATTTTCTTACACATATAGTCAATATGCTCTTAAACTTTAAGTTCGTGTCTACTATAAAACCGAGATATATTATACTTTTTACTTGTTCTATTTCTGTATTATTAATTCTTATTACCAAGACACTGTTCATGTTTATTTCCATTAATTTAGTTTTGCTTTCAATTAGTTTCAACTTATTGATTTTTAGCCATCCATTCACTTTTGTTAAATCGTGGTTTAGTCTGAACTGACATTGCTCTTCATTTTCAGCTTCCATAAATATTAGAGTATCGTCCGCATAAAGAACCATTTCACATTTCTGTAATACATTTGGCATGCCGTTTATATAAATTATGAACAATAACACGCCCAAAATCGAACCTTGTGGAACACCGACATCGTTAGTTATTGTATTGGATTTTACATTATTTACTTTTGTTATTTGTTTTCTGTCCGTTAAGTACGTTTTAAACCATTTTAGTTCCGTTCCTCGTACACCATATCTATACAACTTTCGGAGCAGTATTTGTGTATTTATAGTCTCAAAAGCTCTTTTAAAGTCTAAAAATATTGCAATAATTTTATTATTTTTAACTGTATTTTTCCATCTATGTATCACATACTTAACTGCAGTTTCACATGAGTACTTTATTCGAATCCCCGATTGATATTTAGACAACAGTTCATTTTGCTCCATATATTTTTCTAATTGTGCCTTAACAATTTTTTCAATTATTTTTTCGCATGTTTTTAATGTATTTATTGTTCGATATTCTAAAAAAATTTTTTTGTTTTATAAACCTTTTCAATTGGGGTCACCATTATCTCTTTGCATGTCTCTGGGAATACTCCGGTTTCAAACGACTTATTAATTATATAAAGCAGTGCGGGTCCCGTTGCATTTCAATTGTCTAATATTATTTTGATTGTCACTTTATTGAAATTTGGTTTGTTCTTTAGAGTTTTACATGTGTCTTTAAGCTCTTGAATATTTATTGTACTAAATTTAAATCTAGAATTTATCACCGGAATTTCATTTATGTAACCCATATCATCTATACTATCGCTAATGATACTGTTGTTAAAGTAATTATTAAATTGATCAGCAATTTGATAGTTATCTTTGTATTCTACTTCCTCAAAAATCACAGATTGTATTAGATTGGTTCTTTTGTAGTACTAGATTTTTAATTTCTTTCCACATTGTTTTTTGATCTATGGCATTGTTTATTTTTCTTTCAATATACTTATTTTTTTCAAAATTAATTTTAGTTATATAAGTGGTTCTTATCATTTTATACCTATTCCATGCTTCATTTGAATTCAATAACTTCGCTATTTGATCATTTTTTCCTGTTTGAGCTGTCTTAGCTGTGTATTGAACCACTTATTTCTACAACTTTGACCTCGTATTATTTTTTATATGTAAACTTTTGTATTGTTTCTTCGATCATTGCGTCAAAAAAAACTATATTATTATTTATATGGTAAAACTCATTCAGATTGAAGCGCGATGTTAATTCGGTATTAAATGTATTTTTATTGTATGTAAAAGTTACTATTTATTTTTGCTGTAAGACTTCTTGTACTCTTATTTCACGTGCTATTGTTATATGAAATGCTTCGTGGTCCGATATTTTATTATTCATACTACAATTCACTGATATTTTATCTTTGTTAGTCACAACGTAGTCTATTATTGTTCTTGTATTTATATTTATTCTTGTATAATCATCAACTATTTGTTTGAGTCCATTGCGATAAAATATACTTTCCATCTTTTGTTTGTAAAATCCATTACTTGACCAGTTTATGTCTATATTGTTGTCAGAATACTATTATATATAAATGAAATTTATTTGTTGGTGGTTAAGCAAGGCCTACACTATGCTTATTCTGTTGTGATTTTTTAAAATAGTTTGTAATTTACAAATTGTGAATTCTCAGATGGTTTTCAGAAGTATATGCATAAGATAAGAGGTTTTTAAAACTGTGGTTAAATTCTACTGATGATTTGGTAAAGCACCAGTGAAATGCATATAGACATTACTTAACCACCAACAAATAAATTTCATTTATATGTTATATCACAATTGTATTCACATATATCTTCCACAAAATTTTCAAAGTGCTCACAAAATTCTGCTTCACTATAACTAGTAAGTCAAAAGTTTTACCAGGTTTTAACTAGTACATACATATAAATGTGACTATTAGGTATCACATTTGTTTTAGAAATTCAAAAAGTAAGTGCCCCTTCCATAAAAGTGAATCGAATGGGTTATGTCATTAACTACCATTAATTATGTAATAAGTACTGAACCAAAAAAATTATTATGTTATACCAATGAAATAAGCATTTACCAATAAAAAGAGGAGTGAGACCAAACTTGTACTCACGCAAAGTAAAAATATTTCATTCTAAGAAACTAATACACAATTACAAATTGTGAAAAAGAGTTTTCCGAAAATATAGAACTTATTAAAGCGTGCAAAACACCTGCGTCTTTTACAATTTTGAAAGCTTGGCATACATATATATGTACATATATAACTACTGAATTATTTAAAAAAATTTCGTTAATATTAGCATCCAAAGTTAATATATAAAGTTGATATATGTACATATTATGTACCTACAAATAACAGCTAAACCCGATTTTGGCAAATGCACTGCAGAAGATCTTTAAATTTAAGTTAGGTAAATTAATTTTTCTTCAAATTGAAAATAATAACTAATCTGGAGTGTAGACATTATTTAAATTGTAATTTTAAACCATGTGCTCAAACCATAGAGCTTGCAAAATGTGTTAAATTTTCGGTTAGTTAATTGAAATTTGTTCACATTAAACGATGTTCACATAATCGGGAGTACACAGTATTTGGAACCGAAACTATTTTTTAGGAAAGGATTATGTGATTTTGTTAGTTTTTAGAAAAAGCTGTGTAGAAAAGAACCATTTCATTAAAAGCACTACAAAGAAATCAACCAACTAATATAACCTTTAATAATAATTCAAATTCGAAGCGTTACCTGAAATTGTTTAATAAAAAGTTTTTTATAGTCAAATAAAGTTATTAGCTTAACACAAAAGTTCAAATTATTGAAAAATTATAATTAAGTTCTGTCTCCAACCATTTTTAATAGAGGAATCGGTCCTTCCACAATCTAAGATTCAGTTGAGGAAAGGCTTTACAATTCATTAAGCTATTTCTGAAAATTGAAAAAAAAAATTAATACATTATTAACATAATTCTACCTGTTATGAGTAAAATGTTAACTTACAGGTGATTGGGGAAGAGAAACACATTTGGTTGAATGCATTGCAAATTATTACCGTTGGCACACAAGATACTTGAGAGACTTATCTTTCTTATTTCAGATAGTTGATCTGAAAAAATATAGAATAAAATAAGTAATTATTTTTAAAAATCTATTTAGGGTATGTTATATTATATTTTTTTTTTTTATTTTTTTTAATCCTATTTTGTTACTTCAGTCATCGACTGAAGAATTATTTGGCCAGTCTTGAGACTATTACGCCACCACCAATTCGTACGATATGTCGTACCACAAAAACTAATTCTATTGATGCACAGATGCCAACGGGTATGTCGGCGATGTTATTAACTGTATTCTCTTTTCCGTTACTGTGTCTGACTGTACTCGACCTATGCCTTCACATAGGAAGTAGCAACGTAGTTAACCACGGAAAATTCCTCAGAACTGTAAATCTATACAGCTATCTGAGTCGTTGAAATTAACTAGTGCTAGTGAGACGCAAAACTCTCGAAAGAGAGTAAACGATCAGTGGTCTGGTTGCACTTAAAATTTAATTGCCAACGAGGCTTGATGTTGACTGACTCAGAGCTGCTTTGCGAATGATGTTATATTATATTTTTCAAAAAAATCTGTAAATATTCTTGAAAGGTTTTGTTTGAAAATTGATAGGCATATTTGCATCTCTTCTAGAGCCGTCAGTTTTATCTTTTCAAACAGGACAATTAACGATTCTTATTCTATCTTCCTATCAACTTGTGTTGGATAAAAATTTAATTTTTTTAAATAATTACATACAGTATGCAAACTCCATATTCGTACACCCTTTGTAGGATAAGTTTTTACGCAATATCTTAAAATATATTGGGAACTATTCAGTAATTCATTATATTATATTTAATAAATAAAGTTTTTATATATTAATTTATATTCTCATAAAATAGCTTTGAGTTTCAGTATATTACAATAAATAATGTATTTTAATTATTTGTTTTTTTGAAAATTATTAAGAAGGTATATGGTGTACAAGGCAGATTAAACAGGTACTCTTACTAGCGCAGCTGTCCCCTGTTTATTCTTCCGACAACTGTCAAATGTTTATTTACAAAGCTTTATTTTTTTTTTTTTTTTTAATCCTATTTTGTTACTTCAGTCATCGACTGAAGAATTATTTGGCCAGTCCTGAGACTATTACGCCATCACCAATTCGCACGATATGTCGTGCCACAATAACTAATTCTATTTATGCACAGATGCCAACGGGTATGCCGGCGATGTTATTAACTGTATTCTCTTTTCCGTTACTGTGTCTGACTGTACACGACCTATGCCTTCACATAGGAAGTAGCAACGTAGTTAACCACGGAAAATTCCTCAGAAGAACTGTAAATCTATACAGCTATCTGAGTCGTTGCAATTAACTAGTGCGAGTGAGACGCAAAACTCTCGAAAGAGAGTAAACGATCAGTGGTCTGGTTGCACTTAAAATTTAATTGCCAACGAGGCTTGATGTTGACTGACTCAGAGCTGCTTTGCGAATGAAGCTTTATTTTTCATGAGAAAACTAGCCTGTGCTTTTTATGTCTGGGCTGTGAAAGAAGCTAAAAATTAAAACATTGGTGAGATAAAAACATAGAAAAGTGAAAAAAGTTTAAAATATACAATTCAAATCAAAACTTGAGTGAGTAAAATGAATAAAGCAAAAACTAACTTGCGTAGCTGTTCCATAATTAAAAAGAAAGGAACCAAACATTGTTTACCGTGCCCAGTGATGAACGCAAACGCAAAATATGGAAGGAAATTTGTAAGAGGAAGTTTTCGGCAACATCTTCCATCTGTTCGGATCACTTTGATCCAGGACAGATTGTAAAAAGCGGCAGAATTTATTTAATGCCTAGTGCAGTGCCCATTGTAGAAGTGGCTCAAGTGAAAGAATCTTCACAACAAATGATAGTTGACGACAACGTCTGGACTGACATTGCTGCATTGTTCAAATTGTTCTAATTGCTGAATCAATGCGTCTACAAGCCATAATGGCTACTTATGGTATACAAATGCAAACACCTCATGAAGTAAGTTTTACGCAATTAGTGACTGGTTACTCATTTATTATTACTATAATTTTTTAAATTTATATTGTTATAGGTTGAACCAGTACAAATTTGGTCTTCCACCGAACTAATTAAAGTTTATCAACATTTGGGTGTAAATAACAAAGTGGGTCTCTCTGGCCGTCCCTCCAGACCTGTGGGTTCCTTGGGCACTAGTAAGGTGTATCGTATTTGTGGTATGACAGTTCTCTGTTATCATTTGATTTTCGAAGTATCAGATTTTTATTTGTATCGCGATATGGCACTATTAATTGATGATATAAAAACGGAATTACAATTCGTTGGTAAATATTGGCGTTTGTTTGGCAGACCAACTGTTTGCCTTTTAATACGTGAGGAACATATGCGTGATCCACAATTTAAAAAAATGTTAAATTTGTTAGCTATGCTTAAGAAAGGCTACTACGTATAGGCAGATACAAAATTTAATAAGCAGTTCTTGTATTGGTGAGTGATCGATCAATGATCTTCTGCAATTAGCTTGGCTTGCGCTAATAACTAAGTATTTTATACTGCATGTACACCGTTGGCATTTCTATTGTTGTTACAGGCGGTTCCACCATTTATTATAAAGTGCCGTCTACTTTCACTTGTGCATTGGAATATTAACAATGTCTTCTGAATTTAAAAAACCACTTTTCGAACAATTTGTCCATACAGATTAAATTTAATAAATAAAATTATTATTTTACAAAATTGAAAACAAGTAAACAAAAGCACTGAATCCGCTATGTTTTTAAGCAAATGAGAAAAAAAATTTGACAGAAACCTGAAGTATTTTACCAACAAAATACGTGTGGTTTTTGGTGTTGTTTCATTGTTGTACTAGTAAGAGTATTTTGCATACTGTACATACATACTAGTCAAGGCGAATTTATACAGGTGGCCTTATTAGCGCAGATGCTTCTCAGCTGTTTTATTCGCCTCTAGCCGTTAAAAACCAATCTTTCAAAATTTACTGATTTTTCATTCAAAATATTTTTGTGAGCCATTTAACATTTTGTGTTGACAATTTTAAAGTTTATTTGTGTTTTTTTATACATAATATATAAAATTTTCGTGCGCTTCAATTTGTGTTGTGTTAATCTACGAAATATTAAAAAAACGTTTTAAAAATGCCTATTTGTCGCGTATGTAAAATTAATTACCCAAAGGGTGAAGGAAATTTGTTTCGTGTTCCTATCAAGGAAGAGGACAGAAGAAGATGGAGCGACATATATATACATACATATGTATATATATACATACATATGTATATATATATATATATATATATATATATATATATATATATATATATATATATATATATATATATATATATGTATATATATATATATATATATATATATATATTAATTTTAATTAAAATATGTATATTAATTTAGTAGTAGTAGGTACTTTGTAAATATTTACATTACATGTATCACATCTATATTCTTATGTATAGTACATACACATATCCTTTTTACATATTTTTAAAAATAACAAACAAAGTCTAAGAATGAAATTTTTTAATTGTTGATTTATATATTTGTTTGATGACTAAAGTTTATTTAATTTAGAAAAAATATAGATAAATATCAACAAATTTCATCATATTTGTCATTATCATAATTTATTTGAAAAAATCTAGCAAAAATGAAAAAATTTGGAAACAAATTTTGCCATTTTTCCCTTAAAAGTAAGTACTAATCATTGACCATTAATTAATTTTTATTGGCTTAATATCATTGCATGTCTTTAATTGTTGTGGCGGTGGTAGTTGTTGTGGTTCCAAATTATCCATTGATGAACACTTGTACATTTGGTATTGCAAAGAAAATTATTAAGTTTAGTGCTCTCCAGTTTGGTCGTTGTTACTTGTTGCTTTTGTCTGACTGAAACTCCTGCGCTACTACCACTGCTGCTGCAACTGCTATTGGATGACTTCACTTTGTCGGCATAATTATCGCTATCACTGGATTGATTGTTATGATTGAGAGTTGTAGGCAGATGTACAGCTCCACTGCCATTGTTGCCTTGGCTGTTGGCAACAAATGATATATTAGGCGAGGAAGTATCGATACTATAATTCAACAACATATCAGGTGTTGTGTTATTGACAATATCATTGCCACCACACGAAGTCTCTGAATCATTCAAATACGCTGCAGATTTCGTTATTATTGTTGCTATTGTGGAAATGGTAGTGGAATCATTTTCCACACTTATAGATTTTTGTAAAATCTGCTGTTGTAAATGTTGCAGTGGTATTCAAGACAATTCGTCAAAAAAATTGCTGATGCTGCCGCCGCTTCTGCTTGTGGTATTTTAATAAATAATGAAATTACCACTGAATGCAGAAATGCTGACGCTTCAAGATAACAGATTACTTAATGTACTTAATGAAAGATTTATGGATCTATAGATGTCATTTTGGGTATATTTAATAAATAATATTGAATTGTTTTTGTTTTCTTTCATAAAAAAGTGTTTATATGTAAAAATAAGTTTTTTAATTAATGCCGATTTTAAGAAATGAAAGTGCCTATAAAGCCCGTTTTTTTTGGTAAATTTGCTGATTTTTCACGAAAAATTTCTGGCAGCTCTGGCAACATACCAATTTTCTAGTTTTTGAGTAGAAAGAAATATTTTTGTATTCTTCAACTTTTGCAAATCTTGTTGCACCCACAAATTCTTCCACGAGGCACGGAAATGTATGATAATTATTGCAATCGAAGCGCATTTTTGTAAGCTTTCGATTGCAGGTAGTGGCGTTAGCCGCAAAGTGTAGTTTTTAAGCTATAAGCAAATATTTAAAATAACCCCCATGAATACATAGTATATATACTCCCATAAACGCACGTGCTTGCGGATCCTCTCTCGAAATTGTAAACAAAACAAAAAATCTTGATAAAATCAGCTGTTAATCTGTTTCTCATACATACATACAAAAAAATCTTGTTTTCTTAGAATCCAAATCTTGTTTTCTTCACGGCGATCAAGTGGCCTTAGTTCAGAAATTGGTGAACAGTTGTTACCAAGGCGAAATTATTGAACTGTCAAATTGAACTGTTTTTGTGTGCGGCCATTGTTTTTTCCAAAGCATTTTATTTGACAGTTCAATAAATTTTATACAGAGTTGCATAAATGAGTCCACCTTGTATGAATTCGCCTTGGCTCTAATTTAGGTTACTCATTTCAGCGTAAAAGCTAAGCGCTAAATTACGTTGCGCTTTGCGTCGTAATTTAGGTTGGACTGTAAGAATGTTATATTCGACCGGGTATATAAAAACTTGTCGGCGTCAATCTGGGAGGGAAAGTGGGGGAGAAATCTCACCTTTGCCACAAAACGCTGAAAACTAAATTTTTGGGGCTATTAAATTTTTTGACGGTCATTTAGGGGCACAGGTGGGGAGAGGGTAGGGCAGAGGAAGATCGGAGAACATCTCAGCCTCGTCATAAAAGCTTTAAAATTTACGGAGTGTAGGCTTAAATTCGACAATTTGCTAAATATTTATAATTGGGGTATTCACACTTTGTGCTATTTGGACATATTGTCATAAAGTCATATATTAGACCAGTTCAAAAAAGTAGTTGTGCTGCAAACAAAAAAGTCATCAAATAATAGTACTCTTTCAGGTATGTTTTTGTTATGTCATAAAATAACTCTAGAGATCTGAGTCGAATGGTTAAAAATCTTTAGGTGAGGAGGCGATAGTACAGGGTGTTT